>JAAGNO010009845.1:0-30663 GCA_033439905.1 Ceryle rudis | reverse complement strand
CCAGCCCGCCAGCGCCGCCGGAGCGTCAAGCGGGCGGGGCCGCGCCGACAGGCGGGCGGAGCCGGCCTGGCCTGAGCTGGGCTGGGCAGGGTAGGGAAGGGGAGGGCAGGCCGCGCCGCCGCTGCAGCCCGCAGGGCCCGGCCCCGGCGTCGAGTGCATGGATAGGCCTGGGGCCGCGGCCGGGAGGCCTGGGCCGGGAGGCCCTCTAGGCGGTAGGAGTGTGGACGGAAGCGGCCCTACGAAGAGCCGTGGGTTCCCCGGCTGTCTCCGTCGCGGTCCCACGCCGCCAGCGACGGGGGGAAAATGTGCCTGGGGGAGTGTCACCGGTCTGGTGGGTCGCCACCGCCGCCCCCGGGTGGGCGGTGGGTCGCTAATCCGTGGGTGCCCTTGTCCCTGTCCTCAGTAGCGAGCTACCTCTGTGGGTGCAGGGCTGCCGCGGGTGAGTCAGGGGCACCGAAGCTGGGCGCTGTGGCGTTTTGAGTGACAGGGAGGGTGGCAGCGTCACCCGGCCACGGTGGAGGGCCAGATTGTGCCAGTCTTGCAGGCTCCAAAATTTCCCCACTGGATAGCTGGCAGAGTGGGACGTGCACTGGCTCCTTCATAAATAACCTGTGGTTTGTGTCCCACCTAAATCGGTGGTAATGTAGGCCGGAGTCAAACTGGTTAAAAAAGCAATAGGAAAAAGGAACAGGTGATGTGGCTGCTGGAACGCGGCAGAGAGGCCAGGAGTTGGGGCCAGTGCTGTGATCAACATGGCAAAGCTGCTGACAGGAAAAAGGAAGCTGTTTTGGCAGAGCAGCGTTGGTGGCGTGATGAAGGTCCTGACACTGTCAAGTCAGCTGTCCGAAGCCACATGAGGACCTGGATTCCTCTGAGGTGATGTGTAAGCACTGATCAATCCATTTTAACTCTGTCTTTGCTTGCTTTCAATAGCTGTTGGGAAAGTGGAGCGTATTCTGCAGTTTCCTGTGATCACAGCCCAGTATGGTGGTGGGTGCCTCAGCCTTATGTGGCAAGCCAGAGAAAGGACTCCTCCCAGGCTGAGGGTTCTCCTCGGAGAACCATTTGGTGAATGGACAAGCGTTTGCTCCAGGGGCTGGGCTGGTGAAAGGCAGTGCCTGCAGTTGGTGTGCGTGTCCTGTAAATGAAACAAATCCATTCTAAAGTCCAAGAAGTGTCAAATACATAAGCAAATGTACAAATGTGGAGGTAGAAAGGTAAAGTGAATCCTCTGGTTGGTAACCCATAGGCTGCCACAGGCGTTCGTGTGATTTTGGATAAATCAGTTTTTCTTCGCCGCTGTAGAAGAGGAATAGTAGCGGTGTTGCTCCTCACAGGCTGTTGTGAGGCTTAAGACTGTAATATACTTTGTATTATAGCAAGATGAATTTATGTACACAATTAAAATGGTTTAATTCTTGTCATCTCTCCCTATAGAACTGGGTTTAAAATTAACTGCCACATCAGTAGGACTTGGAGGAACGTTAGGCACAGCATGTACTACGAGAAGGACATAAAAGGAGAAACAAAGTGTGCCAGGGCTACAAATGCCTGTGGTACATATACAGAAAATGAGAAGGAAAACCAGTGTGAATTACTAGAAAGGGAAAAGGAGTACCGATATGACAAGGTCATGAAAGCCCAAAGGATGAGGTTTCAAGGGGAATGTGCAAGCTCCAAGGCTGAAGAAAAAAAAAAAAAAAAAAAAAAAAAAGGCCAAACAAATTGGAAAAACTGTGAACTGAAAACAGATGGATTTGCAGATTAGTAATTTCTTTGTTCATTGCTCTTGAAGGAAGGACAATACAGTGGTAGAGGCAGAAGGAAGTGGGTTAAAACCAAGTTTTAAATCCAGAGCATAAACTGCACAGATTTTTAATCTAGATTTAAAGAGAGTTGTTCTTTAACTACAGGTATATGAGATGTATGTCAGAAATAATAGGCGAGACATTCCTCTAGCTTGCCTTAAAATGAGGTGAATGCAACTGAATTCCTTAGACTTGCAGCACTGTTAAACCAGGCGAAATAAGAAAGCCAAGCCTGTTAATTTAAAAAACTTCAGGAATGCAAAGAGTGATGTTCTGCCAGAAGGCAACTGAAGAGTTAAAGACCTTTTGCATTTGTTGTGTAGACATAATGGAGATGAAAAGTAACAGACTTGAAACTCAGTAGTCCAACTAGGAAACAAATAAGAGAATGTCCAAGGTACAAATATGGTGCCTGGCTAAAACCTAATGGTAATTTTAATTCATGGGCTAATTCGGCTTCAAAAGTATTTTGTTCTTTCCCTCTCTTTCCCACATGTCTTTTGGGACGCAATTAGAGGTCTTAGTCTTAGATTTTACATATACTAATGTGCTGAGCTACTTCAGGTTGTCTTGACATACTGTTCCCCAGCATGGTCAACAGAAATACCAAGCTTAACAAAATCCATTTCTCATATTTTTTGATTACAGCACTTCACCAGTGGCACAGAACAATGGAAAGAAGGCTATCGTCCAATGACAAAGCTGCAGAAAAAGAGTGGTGGTGGCGGTAAGGAAACTCTGAAAGACAATGAGTATTTATATTACAATAGTGTCTGAAACATGCTAGAAATGTTTTCCAAGCATATAAAGACTCTATTCATTGTCAAAGAGCTTGTTACTTAAAAGACAGCATAAGGACAAAGCACGACGAAAAACGACATATGGTATACAAAGCCAAGTGACCAACATGATGGTTGCCAAAACTGAGGGGGAAGGGACTTCCTCCTCTTTATTTTCTGGGGGTTACTCTTCACTTGCTCCCTAATGTAGCATTTCCAAGGAGCTAATTTCTTGTCCGTGTCAGTGAATGCTGTAAAAGAACTTGACTGGTGACTAGATAATGATGAGAAATACTGCTTTGCAGAGAGTGCAGATGAAAAGTCTAACACCAGTCACGATGAGGATGTGTGGGACAAACTTAATGCAAGGTCATACATAGGTTTTTGTCACTGCTTAGATATGGATCTGATATGTTTATTAGAAATGAAAAAAAAAGGGGGGGGAAGGGGTTGGTCAATGAATAACTTTTCTGTGTTCATTAAGTAGTAATAATAGCTGTATTTATACCATGCTTTATATATTTTGAGTACTGCAGCGGTAAGGTTGTATAAGCAACTGAAAAAGAATCTTTGAAGCCTGGGGACAGGGGAGAATACAGAATAACAAGATTAGAGAAGTTCAATTCACAGAACAAGATCAGCTTAGAAGTAAAGTTTAAATAAAAAAGTAAATAAAATAATCTTTAGATAGTTTTGCCGTGAACAGGAGAAAACTCCCTGGGACTCCAGGGCCTGAAGGCCACTTGGGAGCTACACATGCTCCTGAGGCTGGTAGCGTAAGGCGTCAGTCAGACAGATGTGTGTCCGCAACAGTGTCATGATTAAAATTCAGAACTTGGGGGCTTGTAGCATTTGCTTTCTTCCCACACCCCCAACCCCCTGACCACTTCACCATGTTCTTCAGCCTGTCTACTCTTACCCCACTTAAACCATTATTCACTGACTTCCAACAGTGATTTTTCAGGGTTGCTTTTCATACTAGCAAGTGAACTGTAATAGGTTTGCAGCTTTTCAAAATAAAGCTAGAGAACTGTTTGTCTGAGTTGGATTCTCTGTTAAACTCACTTCCTTTCTAATTAGGACAAACTGTACAAAAGTACATCCACAAGGCTATGCAAGTACTCTTTTGTTGAATGCATGCTCTTTTCCTGAGGTACTCAAAGGGTTAGCATGGTTTATTAATCTCCCAAATGTCTCCCCTGCCCCCCACCCCTCTTCCTGCAAAGGGAGGAAAGGATCTCCCGTTAGAGGTGATCAGGAAGGTGTAGGGTTATTGTCTGGTTGTGCTACTGCTGACCATTATGGAGGAGCACACAACCAGTCAAGTCACTCTGTGACCAGCACAAGCTGAGGGGTCTCAGCAATTTTCCGGATCCAGGCTTCATCTCTCTGATACACCAAGAGTTTGGTATTTTTCTGTCACAGTATGAAGTGGCACATGGCCCTTGGGACAATGGAGAGTCAGGCTCAGAGCCCTGAAAATAATCCATAGTACCCCAGACCACTTCCCATCCTGCTTAGTGCTTGTTGATGCCATTGGAGAGTTTCCCTAGAAGTTTTTGCTGAAATGAAGGTAACAGAATAATTTGGTTGGTTATTACTGGATATCATAAAGGTGTAATGTTTAAAGGAAAAAGTCTTTCATTATAATCTGAGATTATAAGGGTAGGGCTATATCAGAAGAAGTAGTCTCAATTACTTTGTGTAAACTTGTATTTAATACTGTGTTTAATATTGCAGGATTCCTCTGGGCTCTTCAACTAAAATTGTTTTGCTGTCCCTGAATCTGTCTGAAATGCTCTGCATTTGCTTCTCTGGGAATATAATCCATTTTTATTACACCCAAAATATGGTTAGGCTTGATCCAGAGAGATGTATACATATTAAAATACTTTACTACTTTAATATTTCATATTTAAAGCAAAATTGATTATGCTGGTCTTTTTTTTTTTTTTTTTCCCCCCCACTGAAAATGCTGCTACCAGATGGCTGTAGCTGTACAGCTAGGGAAATGCAGCAGAGTTTAAAAAATGTTCAGGACTGACTCATTCCAGTTTTGTCCTCATTTTAAACTTTGTACCATTGAAAGTTCAAAAGCTTTTTCCACATTGTTTGTGGGGTTTCTCCAGAGGGAGTATTTCTGGCTTTGGTTAGTAAAAAACTCCCTGTCTTGCTAAAGATTGACAATTACATACATTTTTGGCCTCTTAACTTAAGCAAGCCAGCAGGCCCTCAGGGTGCTTATGTCCAGTTATGGCTAGAAAGTTACTTTTAAAGACCATTTTTTAAACCAGTATTTGAAATCCACACAGCGATAAGCAATTTTGGAAAAAACCCCAAACAAACAAAAAGTACTGGTTTACTTGTAGGTCAAATTTATCTAAACTGCTCAGGAAGCTTTCTCTCGGTTTTGGTGCAGACAAGTCTTCCAGTGTGAGAACAAGGGACTCCAATGTAAAGAAAGTCTCTCCAGCAATTTGTAGGGCCACAATCATAACATGACCTTTTCACTTGGCATCTGATCTGTGCTTCCTGCCCCTGTGTCATCATGATTCAGCATCGTGACATGCTGAAAGATCATCAAGGTGGAAACAATGCTGAGCAGTGTCAGGATGATGTGGCCTGCCATGATTATTTTGTGTGTACCTGATTTATTGCACATTATATTTTCTTTTTCCTCATCTTTCAGCTGCCAGGCACGTAGTTTTCTCTTCTGCCAGTGCCTGACCTTGTATTCAGAAAAGAGAATGGGGATGTCCTGGGGTGTGGGCAAGAAGGACAGCTTGCTCTATACCCCTTGGTTTGGGAAGCTTGAAAGAGCTTCAGCTCTTGTGTTACAATATGTCCTGCTATTTAACGAGTTACAGTCTCTGCTTTTTTTTTTTTTCTCCTTATTCCCTAGAGATTACTACCCAGGGCTCAAGGGGGAACTCAAGCACTGTTGCTGAAGCCATAAAGAAGTATTTCTTAAAAGACTGGACATTTTATCTTTGGGTGAAGATGCAGTTTCTTTTCCCTTTCTCCAGCTAGCTAGCACAACTTCTGACACCAATTAAATTATTTTTCTTCATTTTTATTTGTTTTCCAAGTGAACAACAGTGTCCTCTCCCTTTCCTTTAACAATGGGGATACAATATAATAGCTTATGTTTTGTTAACCTATCAAGATAGCACATTTGTCTTGAAGAGCTCACCTTTGCCGGGGCTGGCTACAGACACACATACACACACAGAGGCATTGTGAGCCTGAATGCTGAAGAGCTGTCGCAATGTAGATGGACTCAGTACAGCTCAGCACCATGTTCTGCACTCCCCGTTCCCCCTTCTTCCAGGACAATGCCTGTATGTTCCCATGCTTCCCTCTGATGTGTATGAGGATGCAATGTCCTGTTACTCTCCTGCCATCACCCCCCTCAGTGTCTCCTCTGTCCTAAGGACTTTTCTTGCATTTCCATCCTTCCCAAAGGCACAAGCTTTTACTCCACGCCCTTCTGTTTGTCTTCACTGTTCCTCTTGTGCCTTTCTGCAGTGCTTTCTTTGATTGTGGCACATTTAAGTCACAGTATTGAGTCGCTGCCCACCAAAAGGGGTTGTTCTGTTCCCTCCAGCAGCATGCTCTTTAGCACCATGCTTGTCAAGCCCTTTGGTGAGTCAGTTCAAGAGAATAGTTTTCTGTTGGATTAACAAGTTGGATCGGCTTACTGAGTGGTTTGATGTGGTGCAAGACAGGGTGTGGACCAGCTGGGCCAGGAGTCAGGGAGAAAAGCAGGACCACCCAAGTCAGAACGGTAAGGTGACTCAGTCATGTCACGTAACTTCACCCTTATTTACTTCATATTATATAACTTGACCCATTTCTCCCTAACTGAGAGAGAAGCTTTTCCTTTTGAAACTGTATTGGGAGAATCAGTAGATCTGAAGTGTGGGATATTCTACACCAGGACAGGACAATGACTAGCATCAGCTGATTCTGCTACCTAGGGATGCAGGGAGAGAGAAGTGGTGTAGGCTATTGATTCTCTGAACAGCATGCCAGGGACTTGCATTTTGTAAGTCACGTTGTTTTGAGTTTTGTTGGTTGGTTTTTCATTTCAGGTATTAGTAGTTGAAAGGTTCTGTTGATTAAAATAGTTTTGGGATTTTAAAACTTAACAAATGTGCTGTTAAAAGCTGTGATCCTGATGCACTCTCATTAGGATAATGTTCTGTGTCTTCTTATGCTAACAAACACAAATACTCATAATACCAGACTAAGATATTTCAGCATGTTTTAAAGCACTTCCCAAGTGACTTATACCAAGGACTCGTATTTACCAAACCAGGAATGCTAGTAGTGTATGTATAGTAATTTACATTCCTATATTGGTATAAAGAATTTTCTTCCCCTTGCATGATCTAAACTGTCACTATTTGTTTCATCTCTTTAAATGAACATTCAAATGGCAAAATGCTGTTAGTGAATCCAGTAAAACATAATGCTGGAACTGTATGCTGCAGAGCTTTTACAAACCAGTACCTAAATATTAAGTCCCGGAGAAATTAAACTTATCAGGAGTTCATGCAAGCACACAGATGAATATGAATTATTAACATCTTTGGTTTGTTCTCAGAGTGATAGTACGTCCTACAGAGCTGTAATTAGGGCTGGGTTGCATCTGAGTCTCGCTATCATGCTGCATCAGTTTGTCACTATTAGGATTGCTACCCCTGAACATGTTCATTGCTCACCTAGTTAGCTAATTAGTTACCTAGCGATAAAGTGGCATTTATTGGTACCAGAAGAAATGGCCTTTCATTTTTATGCAGAAGCAAAAAACAGGTCAGCAAGCAATTTACACGTTCTTCATCCACCCACAGTGCAATGTGAGATGCTAATGTTATCTTGTCAGGCTTACATTTTCTCCCTGGCATTATTCTCTCTTTGTTGGTGTTTGTTCTGTTTGGGGATTTCTTGCGGTTGGTTGGTTTGGGGAGAGTAACCTCAGACTGTCTAATGCTAGGACCATGTTCAGGAGTTTTCATTAAAAACCAGAGTCCTAAAAGGGTTCCTCAGATTACAGTTTCCTCACTGTGTCATACAGAGTTTGAACTGGAGGGGATAGGCAGAGAATAGGTAGAGAGTCTGTCCTCACCTATTTACTAATGATATGCATTGTTGAAATTTGACAACGCTCTTCCCTTATACAAACGTATCCTCCAATAAAAGCCTTGTGTTGTGGGCAGAAATAGTTAAGGTCTTGCTAACTTTTTTTTTTTTAATAAACTTCAACTTAGCAAGGTAAGAGGCCAAACTCATATTGGCTCATTCGTATACACAGCAAAAGCTGTGTGGTTTTGGATATGCCTACTCTGCATATGCAGTCTGGCTCCAACCTTATTTTAGATAGGGTGACCATTTCTCCCCTATTTTAAGAAATATTCCTTGTTTCTTTTGTGACATGAGTAAAAGAAATGCTGAATCATATCTTCGTGGAGCAACACTCAGCAGTGCATTTGTTCATGGAACTTTATTTCAATTTAAGCCTCAAGAGACTGAATCTTTCAAGAAAAAACTACAGGATGAAGCTAAACCCAGTTCTGCTCTCTGCTATCTTAAGATAGCACTGAATTGCAAGCCTAGGAAAAAAATCAGCGGAGAATGTGTATTCATATTGGAGAATCTGCTTCAAGCCTCTGATTTTGCATTTGTAATCCGGCTAAGGACGAGGCATGTCAGGAAGAAAAGGTCTTCACAGGTTCCTAAATGTCAATGTAAAACATCAAATGCTTGCCTGGTACTCCACATTTTACTGCAGAGATTTAGTGAATGCTATATGCAGGGTAAAGCTGTGAAGCAAGGTAGCAAACTCTTTTCCCTTTGGAAGCCTTCAGATCAGCTAGATGGGAACCCTTCCAGAAAGCTCTCTGGAAACTTTCATCTAACCTCATTGCTCTATAAATAGAGGAGGTCTTCATCCCCGAGGAGGTTTTGCAATGCCATTCTGCAGGGGAGTGCCGAGCTCTGATGGAGGCACTGGAAGGAGAATTAGTTACAGAGTGGCGTGGTGAGACTGGGAAGGGGAACAGGATCTCCTTCAATATGAGATGAGGTCTGCAGACAGGTTGAGAGGAAATTAATTAACATGGAATTAAAATGTTCTTCCCAAAAATGTGTACGCAGGGAAAAATTCCCTGTATACAGATTCTACAGAGAAACTACTGCCAGAAAAGTGGAAAATGCAACCACAGTGACTGTCAGCTGCAAATGACAAAGAAAGGTACCTGATATTCCCTCAATCAGTCAGGAAATACTTCTGAAGAGACCTTTCACTCTCCAGAATGAATGAAGAAATGGTTCCACTGGGATCAGTGAAAACAGCAATAAATGCTGTAAGAATTACTGTAGTTTACCACATAGAAAATTTTTAATTGTTCTGATAGACTGTCATAAGTGAGATAATATGCGACAGAGTAATCACAAACATAACTCTGGAGTAAGTCCCAAGAGCAAAACACTTGGAACTTTGTTTCTAAAAAATATGTAAATACAGCAGAAAACCAGCAGACTACTACAGAAGCTAGAAAAATCTGCCCTAACACTCTCCGTTTTCATTTTCATGGGTGCCTTGATTTTGACAACAAATTAAAAAAGCATTGTCTTTCATAATTTAGCTATAGTGTATTTTTGAAGATTTAGCTACAGGTTAAATGTGAGGCAAAAAAAATTGTTGCAATCAAGCTTCACGTATAATTTTCAAAAGAAATAACTTAAAAAATGGGATTGAAAAAGGAAAATTTCACTCAGACTTCTGATAGCTCAGCTTTGTGGTAAAATCAAAATCTCAGTTACTGTACATTTGAAAAAGGAATACTCCATTACTTGTTTGATTCTTTTTGGGAAAAAAAATCTGAAAATATAAGAGGTTTATTTTTTACAAAGCACAGTAATTTGAAGCAAACAAAGCTAATTTGGGACACTGTCTATGGAATAATGAAAAATGAAAGCAAACAATTTTACTACTCACACATTGCATATTGAACATAGTAGGCTGTAGATGTTATTATTTGTTCTCAAAGACCTTTGATATGCCATCTTTAAATGTTTTTCTTTCCTGCCAGCAGAGTTTCAGAGTTCAGAGAGATCTTTATTTTGTTGACACAAAATAATATGGAAATGCTAATATAGGAACACTGAGGCATTGGCCTACAAGATTATCATCCCTCTGCCTTCCTGAAAGTGTCACCAAGATAACATTTCTTTAAAGGTGACGGAGATGTGCCTTCCATGCCAGAACAGTACTTAAGTCTTTCAGCATGGTAAGGTTTTATGGTAGAGTTTTAAAATGAGAAGAGTCTGATCTTAGATGGGCTAGAATGTATGAAAGAAAGTGGTAATTATATTACAAGAAAAAAAACCCAACAAACTAAAGGAACCCAAAACAAAATCAATGACAAATTACTTGGTCATATATATGGCTTTTAAGTGCCCTGTGACAAAATGTGTGCAAATGGGAAGGGATTTTAAACAGTAGCATGTATTAGTTCCCAAACACTTCCCTTTGCTTTTTGATTCCAGTGAGCAAAACCATCCTGGCCTATCCTGGCCTTCTTCAACTGAATTGTCTACTGCAGTCTCAAAGGCCAGAGTGGAAAGAGTTTTTCTTCTTGTAAACAAACCTGTTTACACACAGAAGAGAGGAGTAGTCACTCCAGTGTTGGTGTAACCCCCCTGAGCAGCTTCACAGAAACCTGAAGGTTGTACTTTTGAAGTGGTGCACACACAGCTCAGATGTGTATGGTGGTGTTCAGAATATTGTGTTAGTATTTGGCCAAGCAGTGAAATACATTGTTCATAAATTGGTCTGGCTGCACGCTGTGTTCATGTGAGAGTGCCTGAGAAGGAAGGGAGAGGCCAGAACTTGTTTCCAAGTGGTTTATTGACTATTAAACTCACAGCCAGATAAAAGCAGCAGCAAATAACCTGATCTGTGTGTTACAACAGTGCACGGTCTCACCTTCTCTCTTCCTGCATCGTATTTCCTATCTAGGTCACTGTGCAGTGCGAAGCTGTTGGTTTACTAGATAGTGTTTCCACACATCGACCCAGACGCAGTGAGGACAGGCACGTTTTCAGGCTGTTTATGCAAACCACCAGTGTCCCCTGCCTGCTCCTGGCACGTATTTTACCTTCCTCCTTGCTGGTTTGCTGCCTGGTATGGCTTGCCCAGCCTTATGGATAGAATTGGCTAGACTGACATCTAAACAGCTTTGTAGATAAAACCATCTTGCCGTCAGCCTGTCAAACAGAAATTCCATCACTACCCTGCAACTGCTATATAATTAAATGTTCTCCTGCTAGGCATACTCTGGTTTAACAAGTTTTATGAGTCATGGCAGCAAAGGAAAAGGAGAGTCCCCAAAAACAAGAATGGGCACAAACACCCCCTTGATAATCATCTTATTTAGAGGGAATAAGGTTCTTGCTTGTCCAGAGAAGTGAATGCCAGGTCTTCTCGGATCTCTTGTCAGAGTATCACACACTGCTACTCAGTAAGGTACCCAGAGAAAGTGATTTTGCAGTTCTGAATTACATAAAGCTTGGTAGTACAGATGCTTGCAAGGAAGCGGTTTGTTCTGACTGTGCAGCGAATTGGTTTGAGAGTGCTTGAGAAGGAAGGAAGAGGTGAGAACTTGCATATTCCGTGCTCTCATGAGATCAACCTCAAACCCATCTACACCAGAGGACATGTATTACACGTATGAGGAAAGCATGTCCCTCTCCTTTATGCGGCCAGGGCCCAGCAGTCAAGATCCTACTGTTTAAAGCAGAACCAAAGCAATTTCTTTCTAGCTGCAAACAATGAGGTGCATAAAAATCATTGGTGCGAGAAGGCAGCTCAGTGGTACCGCTTTCTTGCCCTGCCGAGACAGACAAATGCATGCTGTGCATCACCAGGACTGCCCACCACCCCCATACTTTCACACCTCATTCCAGTGGGGAGGGACTGTGCCCTGGCAGTGTGCACAGGGTAGGGCAGCTTTACTTGCTTCTGGGTGGACCTATTAAGCTAGCTGTAGATAAATGACAAGGTGGGGAAGAGGCAGTCAGGGAGTGTGAGGATATGAGAAAAAGTTGGGCATATCTGGAGTTCCTCTGGCCAGACTCGCCCTCTTGGTGTAGTTTGCACCAAACACAAGCCATGGAAAGCAAATGTCAGCTGCCTTAGCTTCTGGGTGCCTGGGGCAAATCACCACAGTGGTGTATAAGCCAATCTTTAAACTCCAGGTCTGTCGGCTGAAGAGATTACCAGTCGCCCAGCACCCAGGCACGCACACCCCCCGCCAGCTTTCCTTGACCTATTTATGAGCAATGAACTAGATGCAGACAGACCTTGCATTTCAGCTGTGCCTGAGCTGGAGCAGCTTGCTTCGACTCCAGAGGGCTGTGGAAAGCACGTACAAGCCATTTTGCTGACAAACCTGGGAGCGTAGTCATGGTTAGCAGAATAATGGTGACGAGCTGGGGTAGACTGGGGCATGAACCCTTCAAGTACACTTGGAAGAAGGCTTGGGTCTTCAGCCTAGTTGTGGCCATGTGGCTGAATAAAGGCTATGACTGCCCAAGCAGGGCTTTGAGAAGCACTGTTCCTTCCCTTCCTTCTTCCATGCCACCCCAGGAGGTGCTGCAGCTGCACCAGCAGCCTGCCTGCTCCTCCCATGGCTGTCCTTGTCTCTCCCAGGACTGAGCACTGTGTCCTCATGAAAGCTGGCCAAACCATGCTGAGCCAGCTCATGTCTGGTGCAACACACAGCACAAATGACAGGGCTCTGTGCTGTCCACCAGACAGGACAAAGATCAGCTTCTGCTGCAGCCCCTCTGCTTACCTTGTCCTTTCACCTTAAGCTCTTCATCTGTCTGGGTCCTGTTGCAAATGCCAAATTAAACCCTTAATACCCCTGAGCACAGATAGAGGGTTAAATCAGATGAAAGATTAGAGTACCTGAGCAGGATATATGCTTAATGAAGGGTCCTGAGTCTAAAACTAAAGTCCCAAATGCCCCCAAGCAGCTGGCTACACTTGGTGCCAAGACTTGATAGGCAGCTGCCCTTGTGAGCTACCAGTCCCTTTTCATAGCCAAAGCTGCTGCTTTCTGGGCAGCTTGGCACCTGCCCCTTTCTGGGCAGCTTGGCACCTGCCTGTTCAAGACCAGGACACAAGCCTCATTTGGTGGGCATCCTAACCCACTGGAGGAGAAAGTGGCACATTAAATACTTTGCAAAATGTGAAAATCCTAAGTCAGATATCTGACCTGCAGAAAACAGTGAGATTCACACAGAGCATGCTCCACCAGACACAGACAGTTTCTTGCTTCTCCCCTTTTCAGTCCTCCAGGCAATTTTTGAGGTAGCCATCAAAGTGTATGCTTGAGGTGCTGGAGGAAGAGCAAGGCCTGTGCAAGCAAGAAACATGGTCCATACATGAGATGCATGGGAGGTCTGGCATACAGCACCCTCTGTTTGTATGTCCCAGGAAAATGAAAAACCAGTAAATAAAACTGTCTGCTTGTTTTGGCTCAGGTGACTGGAGATTGAGACCAGGTAGTGTGAATTAGTATAATTTAATTTCCATTCCCCTGTCTCCTATAAGCTGTGAAGTTCATGCTGATTTTCTCTCTCTCATATGACTTTCTCAATCTTCATAGGCTTCAGTTCTGATCTCTTTTTAAACCTTGATATATCCATGCTATTTTTAGTCTGGCAGACTATTTTTGGATAATATCTACAACATACGGTCTTTTTTTAGCTAGCCTCACAGCCAAAGCTATGCCCCACTCTCCTTCTCTTATACCTTTGTTGCTGTAACATCCTTTCTCTGGTTGTGAGCTGCATACACATTTGCCCTGCGGATATTTATTCACAGGGCTGCTGCAGAAGTTGTTTTCTTTGCTTCCTGTTTTGTCACCCCTTCCCACTGACATCCTTATCTCAACAGATGTACTCAACCCAATTTATACAAGTCCATTTATATTGCAGCGGATGGTATTACTCTGTACATGCAGATGGACTTACTTGCACATGCGCAGCGGGTGGAATGATTTTGCTGCGCCCCAGGTCACTGCAGGAAGGATTGCAGCTGGAGGCATCCTGCTGCTGTGACATCCCTGAGCACCATACGCGCGTACCCTTGGGGCTCTCTGCGAATGAGCTGCAGGCCACTGAATCACTAGCTGCAGCTGTTTGTTTCCAGCACCATCTTTCCTGGTGTCCCAAGGCCTCACTGATGTCGCATCAAGGGTATGCACCACTCCCATGATGGGCAAGAGGGTGAGAAGCCCTGGGGAAAGGTGACTGCAGGGTGCCAGGATAACCCTGCCATCCCCAGAGCAAATTCCTCCCACCCGCAGGCTAATTGCTGTGAGCTCCAAGTTGCCTTGAGAAGCAAGTTGTGAAGGGGAGGCTCTAGGCCAAAGGACATGATTTTCATTAATATTATTCATGATGGGTCACTCAGAAGCGATCTGCACATTCAGGTAGCCCTTCTTGCCTGGTAGACTGCCTTTAGAATCCTGCATAGAGTCTTTCTCCTTCACCAGCTCTCCTGCCTTTGTTGAGATGTTGTTCGAGTTACCCAGGGGCTTATTTTAAGGAACAGTATAGCACCGATCTGCAGGTTTTCTGTGACACATGCTACACACATGGAAATACTGTAAAGCTGCTTGCAACAGACACAGACTGAGTTTCTCCTAATTTTAAATCGCCAAACACAGCTGCTTGTCTTTGCTTTCGAAGACTTCTGAGCCTATTTCCATTCTCCCCATGATGAAACACAAGGTGAAATCCCATCAAAGAGATGGCCCATACTGTTCCATACTTACATTTTATGCCTGCAACTTTGTGCTCTCTATCATACTGCAGCCAAACTGGCAATAGCAAGGCTACTGGTGTCCCAATGCCTCTTGGGCTGGCCAGGCAGCGATACCACAGTGCTACTGCATTTCTAAATAGCTGTGACACTAAGTGGCGTCACATACAGAATACTGCCCAATTAGTCTGCATGCTGCAAACAGTAATAACTTGGATCTTAGAAATGAAAATAGACATATATAGACTCTAGGTTCATGCAGATGGTTATACAGAGAGCTTAGGAAATAAAGATCCCAAGCCTGATGAAAATAATGAAAGAAAACATTCTGGATTTTTTTTTTTTTTTTGTGAATTCTGTTCTCTTACTGTTACATAGAATTTGTCTTGCAGGTTAATCTAGGGCACCAATATACTTTATTTTGTTTTAAGACAGTAGTTTCTTTCTTCCCCAAGCCATATTCTAATGTCAGTATTTTACAAAATATAAAAGTTTAGATATTTTAGCTTGTTTATGATAGAAAATGGTACTGTTACAGCAATGCAGAAGTAATCATCCCCACCTATTGAGCAGACCACATAAAGGCATTTTATACTGGAATAGCAATTCCCAACTGCGAACTGGAAGAAACTCAGTGGTATAAGTCACCTTTTTATCATCCAAAGTAGAGCTTTTGCCAGTATAAACTAGTTTGGTTACAAAACATCACAGTTCTTACTGCAATTAGTATACTAGGAAAACTAGTAGATCCAGACTGCCTACAAAAAAACACATGACTGCAGCAGCCACCAATATCCTGAGGACTTGTTACACTAAAGTCAGTCCAGTTGTAGCTCTTGATTTCATTGAAAGTTATTCCAAGAATGACTTTGTCCCACTGGAACCGATTCCTTTTTCGTAACAAGAGCATAAAGTGCACTTCTAGTAAAATCACATATTCCTGGAAATATGTAAAAAGTAAAAAAAAAATTTTATATGTTTGGGGGAGGGACTGTGGAGTGAAAATGAGTAATTTTTGCATTGTTGCAGGAATTATGCCACTCCAGTGGCAGGTATCGAACCTCCCTCTTTATTTTGCAGGCTCATGAGACTTTTGCAGCTCCAGGTGGCCTCTTTTCTCCTCCTAGATAGAGCAGCTACACCTCACAGTCAACATAACAGTTAACCAGAACTTTTTTTAGCTTGGTAAATATATCTGCATGAAAGCATTGCGTGGCGCGTGTGAATGCAAGCAGGGCTGAGGTGTGGGCCAGGCAGCGCACAGCCCAGGGCTGAGGCAGCCACATGCCAGGCAGGAGGAACTCGCTCCCTCCAAGCCTGTAAGCAGTGGAAACTTGCAGCACATAGGGCACAGCAGTATTAATCCCTCTCAGCTATGCCACTTTCCAGCCCCATGCTTTGGTTTCCACCAGGACTCAGGTGGCCTTGTGAGGGGCATGCTAAGTTGCCTGCTAATGGATGACTTGGGGACATCCTGGGCACCTGGCCCCACAGTCAGCCTGGGCTCTTCCCCCTTTTTGAGGTTTGTCTGAGCTCTTCTACTATCTGCTGTGCTGTGTTGTGGCTTTTCTAAGCTTAGTGAAGAAATGAAAGCATCATCTTCCTTTCATCAGAAGAAATGGAACTGCTTCTGAGCATTGAGGTAGCAGGACACCAGGAATACTAACGTCAGTCAGATTTGGCTCTCACCATTGACAAAGTAAGCAGCTGGAATGGTGGTGGCTTTGCTACGTATTTGAGCTACCACAGAGCTTGGGAAGCTGGAACGGGAGAGTACAAACTACTGTCCCTGCTGACATCTCTGCTATTTCTCCCTCCTGAGATGGTAGTAGGACAGCATACTCCACTCTCCAAGGTTTTTTGCCAGCTCGCTGCTCCAGCCTGGCCATTTCTATCTTCCCATAATCAGTGTGAGCTGGTCCTGGTCCCAGCCTTTTATCTTTGGAGTGGCAAAAGTCAGCTTTGCCAGCTCAGCTGGGGAGTCCAGCAAAATGGCTTTGGCCAGACAGTCCCAGTCAGGTGCCCTGAAGTACAGCATTCCCTGGGTCCACTCTACCAAGCACCAGGCATGGGATTGGCATGTTTTGGTACCTTCACTTATGATTAATGCCAACCTGTTTTACTTCATATTGGTGACTGGACCTCACCTAAAAGGAAGGTAACATGTTAAAACTCATTTAATTCAAACCTTTGCACTTGTCATTCAGATAGTTTGCATGCAGCCAAGTTGTGCTCAGACAGCATAGGCAATATTGCCTACTTATGTAGTTTCGCATGGCTCTAGTGTCGACCATGTTTCCTCTTAGATTTGGGATGTTTTTTATGGATCTGGCTCTGTTGCCAGGGTGTGTGCAGCTCCACCAGATCAATGGTGAGGAGGGCCAGCTAGCTTCACAGGCTGGCTTCTGGCAGGTGTTTCACATGTGGTCACCTGACTTTGCATTGAACATGACTCCGAGTGTCTCTCACCACACTGAGCACTGCGTAGCCATGTGCATCCATGCAAAGCAGGCACAAAACACTGCCACTTATATGTGAAAATGACCCTGCTTTCGTAGTGGGCTGTGTCACCTGGAGTGTTTTACATCCATGGTGAATCATGCCTTCGGCTTCTTTTCAGTCCCTTGCTTGGGTGAGGGGGAGTTTGTTTTAACATGTCAGAGTGAAAGCTTCACTGGGTTAGGAGCTGCTTTACATGCAGCTCCGCTGTCCCATCTTAGCAGCAGCTGCCTGCAGGGGAAGGGGACAGTGGGCAGTGAGGTACCAACACTCCCCAGCTCTAGGACTCTACCCGTGTGGATGAGTTAACCTCCTTCACCTGCTTCTGTAAAATACTGCAAGGATTCTGGATTTCGGTAGCTGCCCTATGCACATATTACTCATTTGTCAAAAGCCTATCAGTTATTCCCCTTCATCGGGTGCACCCAACTGCTGTTTATCCTAACTGGGCATTTGGAAAATTCTTGTCACCCCCATTACATTAGCAGAAGGTGAAAGTAAGCAAGGAGGAAATAAGGACAACTGCATATATTCCATGTGGGTAGATTACTTGTTCTTTTCCTGTGAAGCAACTGTGGATGTTTTTCTTACTTAAAAAAAAAAAAAAAAACCAAAAAACAACAACCAACAACAAAACACAAAAATACCAAAACCACCAGCCAAACCCCAAAACCTTTGGCTAACTACCAGCTTCAGCTATGCCAGCCATACCCAGCTGTATACACATAACTGAGTGATGCCCCCCCCAGAGCAGGGCACATTCCAGCTACTTGTCTCTTTGGGATTAACTGTCCCTTTCATCAAGTTGGCTTGGACTACAGTTGCTGTTGATCACACAGTGCAAATCTTCCCGAGCCAGACTCTCAGGCTATTGATTACAAAAAATAACCTGTTTCAACAGCCATTACAAAACAAAATCCAAACCCTCAATGCTGAAGGTAGTTGTTATCATAGATAGGAACTGTTTATTGATTGCAGCCAGATATGAAAATATGCATTCTTTACACTAAGCCATGTTGAATATCTAGTGTAGCAAGATGAAGGTCACCATTTATACCACTTGGGGGAAAAGCTCTGCCAGAACGTGGGAGGATGTATGTTATCTAACATCCTACCTAACACGTAGCACCTGAAAGCAACAAGCAGGAGGAGTTACAGCGTTTCTGCTTGTGAAACATCTTGCCTGAGAGGCAGAAGGGTGTGGATTTACCCCCACCTCATTTTAGGTGTCTAAATGAAGCATCAGTGTCAGGAGCACAGCCATCCTGGGTGTTCCCTCAGAGACAGGTGTAGTTCAGATTTTAGGAGGGATAAATTGCTTTCTGCAGGCATATTCCTCTCTCTTGACCACAAAAGACAAGCCACGCTCCTCACCTGGGAGGAGTCAGCTGCAGGGTGGTAGAAACACTGCCTGAAGGGAAGATAGTGGTACTTGTTTGGGGACACTCTTAAGGAAGGAAAGGGGGAAATCCTAAATGATTGGCTCAGGGTTCCTCTGGTGGGGGTGACAGCCCCAGCCAGCAGCAGTCAGCATGTACAGCAGATCCTGTTATCTCTGGCTCAGAGGTTTATTCAGGAGGAAGGTTGTGCTGGGACAGTCCCCATGAGGTAAGAACCTCCTGTGATGCTAACCCCAAAGCTACGCTCATTTACAATAGTGAAAGGTCAGCCAGACTGGGACATCAGGGCCAATATATAAAGGAAGGGGCAAAACAGCAACTTTTGTCTCTGTGCTGCAGCTGTGCTCTAGACTCCTGGACTATTTATTGGGACAATTGAGTGTCCCATCTGTCTAGGAACAGGTTCATCTCTGAATACTGTCACCATTACAATTGAAGAACCCTGGGCTCAGGCCAGGATTGTACTGTGCTAAGAGAGAATTTAAAACATAGCCCTGTCCCCTATCTGCTGTCTTCCATGAGCTTTCTCACAGTATGTTCCCTCTTAACACTTCTTGTGAAAACTGGACAGACCTCCTTTTCAAAATCTACAGGACTTCTTGGTGCCAGCAGAGCTTATATCCACATGAGCTGCACAGATGGACAAGTTCAGTGCACCTCCTTGATGCCAATATGTGCAAAAGAAAAGTCAGCTTTTATGTTCCCAACAGATGCTGGTTTCCCAAGGACAGGGGGACACTCCTTCCTCTGGCCCCAGAAAGCTGCTGCCAACAAAGAGAAGGGAGAGCAGAGAGGGGGCAGCTTCAAGAAGGATTTGGAAAAGTTCCAGTTATTGCAAGGCCATGCTGAACAAAAAAAGGTGGATGGTTCAGTAAAGCTGGCATGGCCAGCAGGGCCAAAGTGAAAAAGGGGCATTTTCCTGGCAGTCGGCCTTGAACCTGGGAGTGGGGTTGATGTTCAGCTGCTCGTCAAGGCAGTGGAGATGAAAGAGTATATCACTACGAACACACCTAGAAAGCCACTCCCTGGGAGATCATGAATGGCTTTGGAGGTCTGAGGTGCTCCAGATGTGTTGGCTCAATTGACAGAGCTCACAGTCCTATTGCCTGACTCACATTCTCCTCTGCCCCTCTTCTAAAAAAACAGGCTTTAGAGTTCATAAATATGAAAGAGCACTTCTGTGATGTGCTTTAGCACCTGGCCATCCACCCCAGTCAACATACTGCTTTTAGTCAGGTCCAGGAAACATACCGTTAAACTTTTCAAAATATGCATTTCTTTCCCCCAGGAAGAAAGGTGGCTGGGCCCACTATGGATGTATAGCCATAATGTGGATAACCAGTAGTATCCCACTGCATGCCTCTCTTTCCTCCTTGTGTCCCCATGAGCCTGCATGCACCTCCCTGGCAACCACAGGCAGTTGTGTTTCTGCCAGACCTGGTGCTTGCTCTCGTCAGTCCCTGCAGACACTTGTGCTGCCACAGACAAGAACATGGAATGCTGCAGATCTGGAGCAGGGGCAGAAAGCAGTGAAGCAGGAGGGGAAGAAATGCCACACCGGGAGCTCAGCAGCCTCCCTGCCGCAGAGCCTACTTGCTCCCTGTTGCCTTGGCAGAGGAAGCACCTGGGCTGGAGAAATTAGCTATTTAACTACTGCCTAAGATCAAAATGAAGGGCGCCTGTGGAAAACTGGCAAGTATTAAGCAATGCCCGGGGCATCTGGAGAAATAGAAGAGGATTTTGTGTTTTGCACAGCACTGTGAGAAAAGGGAGCAAACTTCCTTGAGGGCTGGGAGACAGAGGTTCAAAGATTTGCCTCCCAGTCTGCACAGCTGGTGAGACACTCACTTCTGTAAGACCAGACTCCAGGAACGCCTTCCTGGGACACCATCATCAGCTGTTCTGAGGACAGGAGAAGGGACAGAGGTAAGAATTGACCCCTAGGAGCACTAAGCCTGGCCTGGGTCACCGCAGGCAGCCATGTGGCACAGGCTCTTTGGAAACTAAATACACCTCACACCAAAAATCAGCAGATTTGCCTCTGTCTTCCTCTGTGGGAAGCCTATTTGGTCACGTCTCTGGTAATTAGGAACTTTCCTCTAATTTCCAGTCTCAGTCTGTTGATGATCAGTTTGCACTCAAATATTTTTGGGTCAGATTTTCCTTCAAGTTGAATAGTTGGTGGGTTTCCCTCCTGTCCCCTCACAATGTTTAGGGAGAGAATCATAAGCTCTCTTATCTTTTGCTTCGCTGAAATTCTTCCTGTGTCTTACAGAACAGGCTGTCCCTTCCCCATAATTTTCCTGGGCATCTCTTCACAGCACCTGTTCCAGTTTGAAAGCTTTCTGAAAACAGAGCTAACTGGAACCTTATACAGTAGTCCAGATGAAGTTTTTCCAGAGCCTTTTTTACAAATCTACTAACATCATTTCTACTCCTTTTCTGTCTGATTTTTACTACAGCATTTTGCTCTGTTTGTATAATTTCACCTCTCAGGGATCTCTGCCTGTGATATCCATAACTTCTTGAGTACTGGCAACACCCTTCAGCTTTCTGCTGTTGACAGACTTCATCACATATCAATCATGTTTCACAACACTCCCATTTTTTTAAATATTTAAACAATCAGTAAAAAGATTGACAACCCCAAGACCTGTCTTTGTGGAACCCCCTCATTTCAGCACGGCATCTTTCCAACGTTACTTATATTCTTCCCTTCAGGTGGTTCCTTACCCCTTTACAATTTGCCTACTAATCTCCATCTGCTTCAGTTTGCCTTTTAATCACCTGCTTTACTGGAGTCTAATAGGTGAGACCTACTATGTTTCCTCTGCCAAAGAGATTGAGTTATCACGTCTAAGAAAGATAATGGCTTAGTTTGGCATGATCTGGTTTTGAAAGACACACACATCTTGCAACTTATCCTGTTTCCCAGCTACTCATTACATGCAATTTGTAATTATTCACTCCTCTAAATTTGTTCTAAAGGTCTCAATACACAGTTGGCAGGTATCTAGTGAGGACATGTTCCGCACGCTTTCTCATAAATCAGATATGGGATTTTTGTGTGACAGATCTAAATAATATGCTATGCCTACTTGTGCTTTCATCAGCTTCTAGCATGGTCTATTTTTAACTCCTAATTTATTAGTCAGGTGAGTGTTTGCTCCTGAAGGTGTAAGCAGATTCACTGAGCTTATTCAGGACCTTCTGTACAGGCTTTTATGTGTTCTCATGTATTTTATACTTTAGTTCTCAGATGAATGCTTTATGTCTTAAGGCTCTGGGGAGAATGATTTGTAAAATTTGCAGAGTTGCTTGACAGACTGTAGACTATAAAATTAGTATTTGAAATGGGAGAGCAAAACAGCCAGGGTAAATGCAGTGTTTCTTCTTGGAGTCATGTTCTTTTGAGAGATGCAGTGTTGCAGGAGCAACTCAATGTCAGGGGAACACAGGAATTTGTTTTCAACCAAAAGATGCTTTTCCTGCCAAGCTGGCAGCAGCTACAAGTGAAGCCTTAACAGGGAAGCACTTTCATAGTGCCTGTGCTAGGAGGGGAGTCCTCTGCCAGTGACTGAGTGACAGAATAGTGACCTTCACCTTCTGATTGCTTTCCATGTCCTTTCTGCCATCTTTTTTTTTTTTTTTCTTCCTTGTTTAGGGAAGTCTTATCACTTTAGAACTACAGCAGTGTTCTTCACAGTGATCTTCACAAGCTCTTCAAACATCTCTTCCTTATTCTCTAGTTACCAAGACACTGTATGCCTGAGGATTTGCACATTGCAAGGGCAGAATTCACAAGGTGAGAAAAACAAGTATTGTGTAACACTCGGTTTTCCAGCACAGCAAAGATAAGGTTTCCTTCAATCCTCAAGCTGTTTCCCACAACCATTCTGAGGATCATCTCTACAGCCTGCTCTGATTTACGGGAGATTCTGGAGGAAGTTCATTTGTAGCTTTCATCTTTCATCAAGCTTCTGTTGTTCATGAGCCTAACATCTAGTGAGCCTTCTACTGGTTAGCTGATCACTGTGTTTCATCCACCATAGGGAGGGGAGAGATATCCCCCCACCCTGCTCCCGAGGTTAAGCATCTAATTTAACAACCCTAGTGGGGCACAGCCCAAGATAAGAGTTAGAGAGGATGCTGACTGCCAGTCTAGTGATAGTGTTTGCACTTTTGCAAGTGATCCTGGTGTTGGAGGGTGTGTTCCCCAGTCATGTGAGGAAACAGCAGAGAAAATATCTATTTGTAAGGGTGGAGGGGAGGTCAGCGAGATGAGCATTGCAATTATTTGCTAGTATGCCCCCCCCAAGTGTTCTCTCTGTACAGGAGGATTTAGGCACTAATAAGCTGGAAAAAGGTAGCCGCGGCCCTGTGGATTTAGAAATACACCAAAACTATTTCCGCCTTTTAATTTCTATTTCAAATTCCCTGCAAACAGGCTAAAGTTTCACTGCCATGAGTATGTATGAGATGGTGAAGACACAATAATTCATGTTTTGAAGGGTGCTGTCTACTTGTACTTAGATGTTGTTGTCATATATCCCATTTAATCCACTTCTTACACTGCCAGGTACATAAGGCAGATGTCCATCATCACCAACAGGTTCTATTCCAGACCATTCCCTTGAAGATGGTCAAGTTCCTGACTTGCGACGTTGCTGCTTTAGTCATTATTGTGCTTCCTTGCATTCCTCAGGGTCGCTGTCTCTTCTTTCCAGTTCGTGTTGAAACAGGGCTTGTTGAAGGACCTGGTTATCTGGCACTCTCAAAACATGGCCAAGGTCAATCTGTTTTCTCCACTGTACTGTTTGTACAGCTGTGGGTAATCACGCAGGCTCTGAAATCTCAGCATTCCTTTTGCTCTCTGTCTGCTTTATGATCACTGTCCCCCGCAGGCATCCACGCTGAAAACACTTTGATTTCTGGGAAATAGACATGTTCTTCCAAGACTTCAACTGGTACAGGTGTGTGTGTAATGTATTTTTAATAATGGTGGCTCAAAAGAGCTCACAGGGAAGCTTAGCGTTGATGCTGATGACTTCCATATGGGATGTATTCTTGCCATGGAAACAAAGAAAAGATTCTGCCCGTTATGATATTATTTATATTCTTAGACCAGTGAGTAGAGATGTGCATGACATGTATATGTATCCTCAAAAGCCCCGTGTTCCAAGCTGAGTCTACATTGTGTATTACCCTTACGTGGCCTGTGATAAAGTTAGAAAACATTAATAGAGGCATTTAGCATTCAAAAGGCATTAGGATTAATGTTTCACTTATTACAGTTTTCTAAATGAGTACCGATTCTCTGCGATTTGTTGATATAAATAGATTTTCCTGGGGGACAGGAAAATAAAAGCATGCTGCTTTTTTAAAGGTGAGGTTATAAATGCATATCAAAGCCTTATTAGTTTGTTCTCTGGGGCCTTTGCACTGTGACAGAACTATAAAATGTTCAGTTTCTAATAAGCACAGTTTTATTATGATTTCAGTTTTCCAGACTGGAGATGATCACACAGCACAGCAGCCAGAGAGAGCAGGGCCAGAATTCTGGAGACACTTGCTCAAGTAACAGGCTATGACCTGGTCACAGCATTGGCATATGTATGGTAGCTTCAGTGAGGAGGTTTTCAGTGTTACCATCCTCAGCATCTTCCCATGCTAACAGGGATGTCATCACCCATGACACAAGATTACATTCTTAGACTAATACCTCTTGACAAAGCCTTCTCCAGCCCATTTGCAATGGACAAAGGTCTGTAGCACTATTGTACTTCACTACTTGACTACTCTGTATAGGTGCTGCATCAAAACCCTCCCCTAAGGCCCAAAAGAAACCTTCTGTTTTCTGTGTCTGGATACATCTTCACTTTTCTGCAGAGTATGAGAAGGCTCATGAGCCCCCTGTGGCACAGAGGTAGTGGATAAAGTCTGTTAGTGTGATGCCAAGACCTTGTTCCTGGAGCATTTGGGGTATAAAGAGGCAGAACTAACTCTGTATTAGCATTTAAACAAGATGAAACCTGGTCAGTACCAGTCATCATAACCCTGTGGAGAAGAAGAAACTTGGACGAAAGTAACAGCTAGGTGCAGGAAAGTGTAAAGATACATGGGAAGGTAGATTAAAGTCCACCGGCTTCTTCAACACAACTCTGTAACTAGTACTCCCTGCTCCTGACACCTCATAATATGGTTAGCATAACTAATGCACAATGGCCATTCTGTGACCAAGCTGGTCATGTACCAGTCCCCTTTCCCCTCTTCATCAGCCCTGAAAGGTTTTGCACACCAGGCAGATTTGTCCTCTTTCCTATCGGCCTGAAGATTCCTGTGTGCCAGGCCAGCTGCTCCCCTCCTTACCAGCCTTGAAGGTCCCAGGCACCTGGCCAACCTGGTTGTGATGACCCAATCACAGAACAGGGGAGTGTAGCAGCACCCAGAGCACCATCTATAAAATCAGGGTTACAAGTCCTAAGAGGGAAGTTGACTACAGCTGCTGCTGGACAGTAAAACCCATGACATCCCAGTGGTCAGGGATGCCTCCACAATTGTCTGCTTCCTCCAAGGACTGACTAAGCAACTTGTATTCTTTTACATGTTTTTAGTCTATATTATGATTGTTGTATTGATACTGCAAGGCAAGTGTTAAGACTTGGCCCAATTTGCAGAGAGTCCAGGTGATTAGGAACCATAAGTTAACCTGTGCTACAAATTTTGTGTTATGCTGCTTACAAAATTGCACAACACTGATTCTGATTATAAAAATATTGTGATGTTCTGGTGATAAAATTGTCAGCTATGCTGATCGTAAGATTCAATTAGAAAAAATAAAGCTTTAATTGTAACTACATCTTACTGCTGTCATTATTCTACCCAGGTTCCCCGTAGCGCCGGGTGACAAAAGCCCTTTCATGTAAAACCTCTCCTGGCCCAGCTGGGAATAAATCATCTAGAAGTCTCATACAAATATCCGATGCAGGTGTAGCTATTTTTGCAGCAAGTGAAACAGATTTACTCCAGTGTAAATATATCAAATAGCTCATTCGTCAAGCTGAGACCAGCAGAGTGCAGGCTCAGGGAGGCATTTCTTAATCTCCATTTTTACCTCGTGATCACCATAGCCTCTCTACGGACACCAGCTGCTGTTAGTGTTGCAGAAGCGAGAGGGCTTTACACTGAGGTGTGTAGGAGGGATGGGCATTTAGTTTGTTTCTTTATCCCACAGAACAAGGGAAGCTTCTTGTTGGGGTTTGGAGTCTGTCACTGGGAGTGGTTAGTATGAGGCGTGCACCATAGCTTGTGCGAAGAAGGTTCCCCTAACCTGTCATTTCTTGTGTGGGTGTGTTTTGCCCTGGAGCAACCTTAACTGCTTTTTAACAGAACTTTTTGGTGGGAATTGTTAGGAAAGCATTTCTCTAACTACCTGAGCCTCGCTGTGTTTTTTGGCCCTACCTATACCACAGCATAAAATATTCTGTACATTGGGTATTCTCAAAACCTGATAGTCATCTCAATGGCACAAAATTTAAACAGAATTATTCCTGATTTACATTGGCATAAGTGAGGGTTTTCCATATATAATGTAATATTTTCCCTCTTTCAGATGTAGACGCAAACACCATTCTCAGGCCTCTTCTTACAGAGGGTTAACTGCCAGTTGTCCTGGGAATACTGAGGGCTGTAGGTACTGAAGAGCATCTGAGACTCTTCAAGTTCGGTAGGGTTCAGATGAGAGACTTAGGTACAAAAAAAATTTGCAAATTCTGCTGTTGTGCAGAGTTAATATTTCTGAGAATTCCATCTTCAAGCTCCCTCACTCTTATGACTCCCATAACTGAAGGAAATGTTTGGGGTTTGCTTTGTTTGCAGCTCTAACTCTATCAGCATCTTTTCCTACACTACAACGAACTAGAACTTTAGCCCGCACATTTTCTTTGTCCTGTCACGATGGCAGAAGAGCCCAGCATTTCACTAAGTGGGTCAAACTGAAGCAGCTAGGGCCATATCACTTCAGTTATAATTTGCAAGGGGCTCAGGCACAGAGGGGCATCGGAGAGATGAGAGAGAAGGATTAGTCTCTGCACTTCACTTCTACTGCATTAAGGGTGTTGGTGTTGGTGTAGATGCAGAATAGATATTCTCACCTTGAATTCCTCCAAAACAGTTCTTTCATGTGGTTGTCTCAGTAGAATGAAATATTTATGAAATAGCCAGCACACCCACCCAGACATAAGCCAGGCACTAACTGTTCATGTTTAGAAACAAACTTTCCCCATGGGTACATTATTCATAGCCAGTCACTTGCCAGTTTTCCCTTGGAAGATATAAACTAAACATTAGGAAGAAATGCAATGCACGGTTGGGTCTTTTTTTTTTTCCCTAGCTGGATGTTGCAGCAAACCTGCAGGTTCTCTCTGTCCTGTTTTCCACTCACTCATTTACAAGTTGACTAAATCAATGGTTCATTCCCAAAGTCTTCCTGCTGATCCACTCAAAGGCTGCACCATGGTGTATGAGCACTTGGGAGGATCTAAGTGAAATTCCCAATTCAACTGGCTGAAAAATATTTGCAGATTTCAAACATTATTCCAGGAAAAGAGGAAATCATCCTCCTCATCCATCCTGCTAAAACACTATGGGCATCTCTGTTGCCTGAGAAACATAGCAAGCTGTTGTAACTAGAGACCAGCTGACCTCCTGCTTCCTTTCGTCAACCAGCTGCAAAACTCCCTGGTCATGGAACAGTCTCAAATTGAACATCTGACCCCAGTTTATGCAATTCCCCTGTGACTGTTTTGTAAGCTTTTTGTCACTTCAGTTCACTTCACTCGATTATTTGTTGAAAGCATTCACAGTTATATTGGCTAATGTGAACATTTCAGTGTGACAGATAGCCCTGTGGTTAAGCCCTCTACCTCCAAGGCAACCTCGCAATGTTGCTCTAAGAGTACGTCATGTCATGAGATAAAGCAAAACCTGAAAGCATAGATGAAGATAAATCCATCTTTAATTATCCATAGTGCTATTGCTTTAGCAGAGATTTTAGGAGACATTCCCAGGCTGGCTATTTAAGTGTGGAAGGGCATCACAAAGATATCATTTGTCCCTAAAGCTATACCAGGTCCATGAAGAGGTACACTGTGAGCTCTTCCAGTGAACCCAGGGATCTTACAACAGTTTCCAAAGAGCCACATTGAGATGAATGAGGGCATAAAGATACGGTGCTTTCATATGCCTGCCAAATCACTTGCGCTCTACCTCTGTACACCTGTAGGTGTTGAAGCAGCTTCACTACTGTCATCCTTGAATTGGAACCACCACCATTCCTATGTCTACCCTTCACAGGGTTCAGCTGAGTCAGTATTAGACTCGGGCTTTTCCAGAGGAGAAAAGATTCATTCTGCACTCCCTTGAGCATTATTTCAAGGTGGTCTCTGCTGACAATTACCACAGCTGAGCAAAAGCTTCACTGAAGAATATTGTGTAGGAGTGTTATTAAAGTAGGTCATTGCCCAAAGCAGCAGACCTCAGGGATAAAATGAATGAAGAAGGTCCTACCTCCTACAGTGGTTGTTTTCAGTTGGTTTGCCCACTCAGAAAGGCACAGATCATATCTGGTCCACCTACTCATGCTCTGTCCTCACAAACATGAGTCTTAAAAAAACACTTTTTTTTTTTTTTTCTGTATAAAAGCTGAGTTACCAACCTCATCTTAGGGTCTGAAGTACAGTCATATGCAACCCATATGCAGCATCTCAGTGTGACCTTAAGTCTCTGAGAAAACCTCGTTGGTTTGTTGTTAGTTTGGCTGGGTTTTTTTCTCCCGTATCCTAAATCCTTGCACCTCCTTTCTGTTACCATTTACTCCCTCAAAATGTTGTAATTTCTCCTTCACACCTGTTCAGGTGCCGTTCTCTTCAGGCAACAGAACTGCAAGGGGAAGGTATAATTATCATCTAGAAGAAAGGGAAAGATATTGCAAATAATATGTTACCAAAGAAGTTTAACACTGCTACATTTAAAGGGATTGTCTCAGAAAAAAAATACCCCTCAGATCGTCACAACAACATCTTGGGGATGTCAAGCAAGCTGTTGAGTATCTCTGGCCACGTGCAGAGTGTCACTGAGTCCAACAGAAATTGGTGGGAGACCAAACCTCCACTCCCCACAACTGGCTGAAAATTCTCCATTGCTGAGAAACATTCAAATGCCAGCACTCTTTCCACTGTCCTGCAACATCAACATAACCAGAAGCACTCTGCTTTTTGTCCAAATAGCTGCCAAGAACAGGGAAATATAACAGTTTAAAACCAAAACAAAACAGGTTTGGGTTGTTTTGTTTCGTTTTCAAAAGCAGTTTTGTACATCTTCTAAAGCAAAGGGCTGTGGTTAAATGTGTGCGGCTGTAACGCTGACACAAATAATGCCGTACTCTGATTTTGCTACGTAGAAAGCAAAAAGCTCCTGTGCAGCTGGTAGGGCAGCAATCGAGCTGTTGCACAACTCAATAGGCAGATCAGGCCTGAGGAAGTTCTGTCGGGATCCTCTTTGTACTCTGTTTTTCAAGTGTGATTAACATCTGTTTTCTTAGATTAGGAAATTAGAGAGAGGTTTTATGTTACACTTCTGAATAATTCTGAACACTGCATGACAGAGTCATGTGTTCTAGATATTTGGAAATACCAGGTTTTAGTAACTCCTGCTTGGCTGCTTAGAGCCTGTATAAAGCTCATTGTCAAAGCCTCACTCCTCTACTGTCTGACTTAGGTGATTTATTGTCCTCCTGAATCTGTTGACAGATTCACTTAGTATTCAAGTTCGCTAATATTTGTATTTGTTTATTTGTTAAACACGAAGGCCTGAGCCAGGGCTGGTGTCCCTGCTCTGTGACAATTCCCAAAGGCTGGGCTCTTCTAACGTTGCACTCTGAAGCATTTTGCCTCTCATAGCTGGGCTTATCTGGTTTCTAATAAGGTGCAAGTTCCACCCAAATTTTTTTCCCTAGTCAGGATGTTTATAATCACTCCTGGAGGCTCTTTCCCTCTGTCAAATCGGATTGACCAATTGACCAGCAGATTAAAAAATTATTAAGGGTGGGGAGGAAGGACAGACACACACGCACACCCACACACAAAGGCTGTGAGCACTCTGCCTTTGTGCTCATATGGGCTTTGTTTCCTTGGGAATCCAGCTACTAAAACAGGCAACTGCTGTGACAAGAAATGAAATTTAGCAGCAGAGCAAGAAGACTGATTATTTGCAAGCCTTTTAGGTTTGGGATTTGCAACACCTATCCCTTTTTTAAACTTGTTAGAGAAACACATCAGGATGTGTGTGTAGGAAAGCAAAGCATGAATAATCCATCAGGGCAAGCAGACTTTGTAGCTCATCAGCATAAGAACTGAAGCATCATCAAGTGCCCTCTGTGCAGGGAGATACTCGGTGTGCATCCATCTCCCTTGTGGTCAATCCTGTGATGTCTCCTGTGAACTGTCACACTAAATCTGTAGTAAACACTACGTAACACACAAATAACCTGGGTTCGGGAATTAGCAGTTCCAAAACAGGTCATATTAGCAATTCACAGCCCCTCATGCCCCTGTCTCATTGCCTGCAGACCAGGGACCTCTCTTCTCCTGCTGTGGCCACTGCCTGCCCTGTGGCAGCAGCTACATCTGCTGCTTCTCGGATTTCTTTTCCAGATATCAAGTGGCTTCACTATCAGATCTTTTTGGTGTACAGTTAGTGTCTTCAATTCCCAGGGCCTGTCTCACTGTCAGTTAGCATCACTTCTGGCCTCCTTCACCAGTACACCTCCTATGTAGGTGCTGTGGAGCCTTTTCCACGCTGGGCACCAAGAGGCGTGAAAAGGCGCTTAGTGGTGGCTACCGTGGGCTGCTGATGTGCTCCGGCTCACCTCACGTGGAAGGCAAGTACCACAGTCCTGATATGGCCGGGAAGAAAGGGGCAGCAAGTGGGGAGAGGGCCTGCAGGAAAGGGAGCGGGGGTGAGGGGAAATCAACGTGACAGCCACTTTCTGCAGGCCCACGCTGAGGGAGGTTGATGGGGCCAACCCTGCCTCCTCCTCCCCCCCGCCCCTCGCTCGGCTCAGCTGGTCGGGCAGAGCGGTAGCGGCATACCCGGCTGGCGGTGGGCAGGTAACACCGGCGCTTCCGCGCCGGACGCAGCCCTTCAACCGGACCCCAGCCTGACAGGGCCGGCACTACCTCCCAAGCAATACATGTCAGGTGGTGCGGAGGGAGTGGGGGGGGTAAGGGAGGAGGGGGGGATTCCATTAAAGCTTCACTCCAAGTCCAGAAGAGGCC
>JAAGNO010009842.1:57824-74298 GCA_033439905.1 Ceryle rudis | reverse complement strand
ATCCCAGGGGAGGTTGGCCAGGGCTCTGAGCACCCTGCTCTGGTTGCAGATGGCCCTGCTCCCTGCAGGGGGTTGGAGAAGATGATCTTGAAAGGTCCCATCCCACCCAAACCACTCACTGATTCTCTGTGGCAAGACTGAGGTTGTCTCCCAGGGCTGGAGGACCTCTTGTGCCCGTCCTTTTGACCGTGGGTGACGTGCAGGCGGAGGGATGAGGCAATCAGAGCAGAGTCAGGCCCAGGGGAGGAGGGGGCCGGCAGGCGTGCGGGACACACGGTGCGTCTCTGCCACGGTGCTGACGGCTCCTTCTGCCCCCAGATCACGCGGATGGAGTACGTCCACACCAAAAGCCTGATCTACAGAGACGTCAAGCCAGAGAACTTCCTGGTGGGGCGGCCGGGCAGCAAGCGGCAGCACACCATCCACATCATCGATTTTGGCCTGGCCAAAGAGTATATTGACCCCGAGACCAAAAAACACATCCCCTACCGAGAGCACAAGAGCCTGACAGGGACAGCGCGCTACATGAGCATCAACACCCACCTCGGGAAAGGTGCGTGCGGCCGGCCCTGGCTCCGGCCAAGGGGCTGTGGGTGCCGGCTCCCTGCGGCCAGAGCCGGGGCTGGGGACGAGCTGCCTCCTGCTCCTCAGCCCGGGATGGTGGCAGGGGACTTGCAGCGGCTGGCAGGGACAGGACAGTGGCTGTAGTGGGAACGTGCCCGTGTCTCTCTTCTTTCCCTGTGCAGAACAAAGCCGCAGGGATGACCTGGAAGCGTTAGGGCACATGTTTATGTACTTCCTCCGCGGGAGCCTCCCTTGGCAAGGCCTCAAGGTGAGTGCCAGCTCCTGCTGGCCCTGGACACGGCTGCCCCGTGGGCCTGGCTGTGCCCTGACACGGGCAGCGCTGGGGAGGAGGGGGAAGCTTTGGCCCCCAGGCCATTGGAAGGCTGGCACCCTGCCCGCTGCAGGGCTTGTTGCTCTGAGCTCTGTGCCAGGCCCTTGCTGTGCCATGTGGCTGTAGGTCCCTCCCTGCTTTGCGGGTGTCCCAGCTGCTGTCACAGTGGCTGCCCTGGAACCACACTCCCTGGCGTCGATCCTCCAGACCTGCCCTGGGTGGGGGGATTCCCCAGGAACAATCTCTCGCTGTTACCTGGAAAAGGGGCACCAAGAAACAGTCTGTGGGGTGACGGACTCCAGGGCTTTCCCTGCTCCGGGGCCCTCAGGCCGACCCGCTCCTTGTCTCTGCCAGGCTGACACGCTCAAGGAGAGGTATCAGAAGATCGGCGACACCAAAAGAGCCACTCCAGTGGAGGTGCTCTGTGAGAACTTCCCAGGTGAGGGCACCCTGCCTGGCCTGGCCCCATCCCCAGCCTGGCCCCAGAGCCCCCTGCCCTGGCCCCTCGTCCCCGGCCCCAGCTGAGCCCACCCTGTCCCCACAGAGGAGATGGCCACGTACCTGCGCTACGTGCGGCGGCTGGATTTCTTCGAGAAGCCCGACTACGACTACCTGCGGAAGCTCTTCACAGACTTGTTCGAGAGGAACGGTTACGTGTTCGACTATGAATACGACTGGGCAGGGAAACCGCTGGTGAGTGGCGAGGGGGCGGCGGGGACCGGCCGGGCCTCTTCTCGCCCCCGCCGTACCGGGCTCCCCATCCCCGGGAAGGGCCGGGTACCCTCCCGGGGGAGGAGGGGGGGAACTGGTGGAGGGGGGTTCCACCTGCCACGGCACTTCTGGGGTGGAAAAGGGTCTTTGCGGTTTTTTTCCGGGGGTGGCAGGGCCGGGGGACTGGGCAGCGCTGGGCAGGACGCTCCGCGGCGTATGTACAGAGTAGATGTAAATATTTGTGTGTGTATGTATATACGTGTGTAGGTGTGTGTGTGTATAGAACGTGTATCAGTGTAGGGTGGAGGCGGCAGCGAGCGCTGCCTCCTCGCCTCGCCCCCAGCCCTCCGCTCCTCTGCGCGCCCGCGCTGCAGCCGCCTCCCTCCCGCCGAGGCGCCGGGCACGGGGAAGGACTCGTGTAGGGGAAGGATTCCTGTAGGAGAAGAGGGGAAGGCAAAGCGCCGGCTCCTCATAACCCCGTTGTTTTGTTTGTACTGGCAATCTGGAGCCTGTCGGAGGAACTAGTCCGAGGCTGTTGCTCAAGTCCTCCGCGAAAACCGCAAGCGGTACTCACGCCGAAGGGCTGGTATTTAAAGGAAATTCAGAGGGAAATGGGTGTTGTTTGGTTTTTTTTTTTGTGAGGTTTTTTTTGTGGTTTTGGTGGGGGTTTTGTGGTTTTCTGTGTGTATGTGTTGTTGTTTTGTTTGGGTGGGGTGTTTTGTTTGGGTGGGTTTTTTTCGACTGCACTGTCAATAAATCGTTCCTCATTCCTGTGCTTCTAATACAACTTCATCCCCTTGCTCAGCCCTCGCTTCGAGCCACCCCTCGCCCCTCCGGATCGACTCTGGGGGCGGCTGGGAGGTGGAAAGGGACCTCTGGAGATCACCCAGTCCGACCTCCCCCTCCCCCCAAAGGCAGCTTTTACCCCTCGGCGTGAAGAATGACGTCATGATCTGGCAGGGTTAGGTAGTGAATGATGGCAGGAAAATGACGTTAAAATGCCAGTTACCTTTCATTACTGGCAGCCTGTGACTTGGGGCGTTTATCTCTAGGTGTGAACCGTAGCAGCTTGAGAGGCTCCTGGTGTCCACGGAGGGGTGCGTTGGTTTTAAACCACTTCTTTTCTGAATTAGACTTAGGGAAGGTGGCGATACGTTGGCTGGCCATTGCTTTCCATGGAAGCTGGCGTTTCGTTTCAAGCGTGAGGGTGGCCAAATTTAGTGCCTATTTATTCCCCGTGGGTTATAAGCAAAAGGGTAAAAAAACAAGAGTCTAGATAATGCTGCAATCCAGGGTTTGAGAAGGCAAATAGCTCAGGTTCTAAGTTCTTATTTCTCTCCAGTGCGGGTCCTCTATTTTCTATGCTACTCATACTTTATCTATCTCACCAGCTTAACTCTGCTTTCACATGAAGTCTTAACTCTCCCCACCCCCAACGGGGAGTGCGAGTTACAACGTACTAACGACTTGTGCATATTTTTGTATTATTTTTTCCATACAAATACATCATCTGCAAACTTAGGCCTGCAGCTGTGTCACCTCCAGCCATCGCCAGACCACGCTGTGGTCAGGATGCTGCGCTGGGATGGTTTTGCTGATGCGTTTGTTACGTGATGTAATCTGCAGTGAGGGGATGTGAACTTTTTGATTGGGGGGGGGGTAAGGCAGCTACCTCAGAACTTAACACGAGGGGGCACAATAGCATTAATTGTTGTGTTTCCTGACGTCAGACTTCTTTTGAATTGGGAGCGTTCTCTTTAGTTGTTATTTGCCTGGAACTCGGCAGTCTTGCCCCTGAAAAAGTTACCTTAGTTCCCCAAAGCCTTGATATGTTTCCCATAAATTCCCCCACCTTGATTCCCCAGGCCCCTAGGGGTATGTTGCAATAAGAACTCTAATATTCTTTCCCCTGGTTGCATAATTTCTGCAGACTTTTATGTTCTTTAAAAGCTGTGGTTATAGCTTCTAAAAATCAGAAACTATAACTAGTCCGGAAAGTGCTACCTTTGTAACTACAAAACTGTTTAAAAAACCCTCAAGAAGTCTCATAAGTAATTTAACTTACAGTAAATTCAACTTTAAGATGTGTCTTCCAGTAGATCTGTCACTAAAAATCCAGAAATGAACAGTGAAACCGGTGCTCGTGCTTAACAATGACTTCTCTCAAGGTTTGCGATGTCGGGCTGTGGGTAAAATTGTCTCTCTGATCAGCCAATGTCAGTCCAAACACCACGTGGTGGAGCGTCGTGTTCAGCCGTATAAACCGTACCTCTCGGCCCCGTTTTTGTGACAGGGAATCCAAAACTGCGACCATAATCTGGTGTTAGCGTAGGGAAGGTGAGACAGAAAGTCACCCAGCTCTGTGGGTTACAGAAGCGCGTGTTTTAAGAGTGTTTGGTCACAGTTACAGCAGGAGTCGGGCTGAAATGCTTGACCTTCAAAAGACACAACCATTCTGCTTTAATTACAGCAAATCCAAGACACGGTTAAGCTCTTGGAAATAGCTAAACCAGTAAGAACAATAGAACCCACACAGGTCATGCGTGGCTGATCAGGAAGGGTTAGCTGTGTTTTGCTGTGTTTCAGTACTGGGGTGTGTATAAAAAGAGTCCAGAAATGGTAAAAGAAAAAAAAAAATCCCCAACCAAACAAAACCAAACTAGAGCATCAAGAAAACAGTGGACCAAAAAAAACACAGGTTCACTAGTGGTTGGATTCCAAGAATGCCTTCAAGAGAGTTCGTTCAGGGCTAAGCTGTGGCTGCAAAGGGGATTGGAAGCATCTGCCAAAAAAAAAAAAAAAAAAAACCAAAATAAAAAAGTACTTTGATTGTTTTTTCTTGCCAAACAGATACTTTGCATCTGTTCTTGAACTGGATCACCTCAAAGAAATCCCCGATTACGGTTCCCTGCATGCACACGTTTCAGCTGAGGCGATCACAAATAAAAGGACTCCTGCTGAAAGGAGCCAAAGAAGGAGACGTGTAGAATAAGGAGAAAAAACCAATCTGGAAGTTGTCGTGACTTATTTTCTAGGCTTCAATGCACGGCAGTAGGAAATGCCCAGAACCAGCCTTTGCTGCAAAGTTTTTGTTTGATTTTTAAATTATGGAATTTGTAGCTATCCTACGGGGGGAGAATGACACAGCCTGGTGATAAATTATGAATACTTATGCTGTTTACTGGCTGGCTCTGATGTCCTCTCTCTCCTAATCACTCTCTTGCAGATCCATTTCCAATATTGCAGATCTTTGAGCTCCTTCTGACAAATGATTTTTGAAAATTCCCAGCTGACAGTGAACTGTGTTACTGGTTGGAGAGTTCTGAGGTCCAGGTCTTTGTCATAACGTGGAAACAGAAGTACTTGGCCGACGTCAAAGGGAAGTTCTGGGGATAGGTGTACGTATGTGCCTAACAATTCCATATATGCACATACAGGAAGGGACAGAGTAGACCTTCAGCAAGCTTGCTGATGATACCAACCTGGAAAGAGTGGCTGACACACCAGAGCTGTGCTGCCATTTAGGGAGACCTGGACAGGCTGGAGAGCTGGGCAGAGAGGAACATCAAGAAGTTTAACAAGGGCAAGTGTAGGGTCCTGCCCCTGGAGAAGAATAACCCCCCGCACCAGTACAGGGGAGGGAAGACTTGTTGGGAAGCAGCTCTAGGGAGGAGGACCTGGGTGTGCTGGGGCACAACAAGCTGCCCATGAGCCAGCAAGGGGTCCTCATGGCCAAGAAGTTCTCCTGGGGTGCACTCAGAAGAGGGTGTCCAGCAGGTCGAGGGAGGTTCTCCTGCCCCTCTACTCTGCCCTAGTGAGGTCACCTCTGGAGTCTTGTGTCCACTTCTGTCCCCAGTTCAAGAGAGACGAGGAACTACTGGAGAAAGCCCAGCAGAGGCTACAAAGATGCTGAGAGGCTGGAGCATCTCTGTGGGCAGGCCAGGCTGAGAGCCTTGGGGCTGTTCAGCTGGAGAAGAGCAGCCTGAGAGGGGAGCTGAGCAATGCTGAGCAAGAACTAAAGAGACCCTTTAGGGGGGCGAGAGGATGGGGACAGACTCTGGTCAGAGGTGCCCAGAGACAGGACAAGTGGCCAAGGCGCACAAACTGGAAGCCAGGAGGTTCCATCTGAGCAGGAGGAAAAAAATTCCTGACTTTTGAGGGTGATGGAGCCTGGCCCAGGCTGCCCAGAGAGGCTGTAGTTTCCTCTGGAGAGATTCCCACCCCGCCTGGACCCTGCGCTGCTGGGCCCCCTGCTCTGGGTGACCCTGCTGGATGGAGCAGGGGGGTGGCACCAGATCATCTCCACAGGTCCCTTCCAACCCCCACCATACTGGGATTCTGTGTGATATGTTGTGTTTACCTCTTTAGCTGTTACCTTTCTTTAAGGCACTAAGGATATTCACAGTGCTGTTCACTCTGTATTGCTGGCACAAGATCAGGTAAACATATCTTAAATTCCATAAGACCTCAAGGCCATCCTGCATAATCTGTAGCATGAAGTCACCCTTCCTATAATGATCCGAAGCAGGAGCACTCTCTTGCTCATGTTACAGCACAAATAGCACAGCGAAGACTCCCATTTAAATATTGGAGGAAGGCCCAAATGTCCTGCCTTTTTTTGACCTGTGACAATGCTGATTAAGTGGCCAAGAATGTGGCCCACACGGCTGTCACCTGATCCTTTGGATCAGCAGCAGATAACATCACTCGTACAGCTCAAAGCTATTTTTTGCACTATAAAGTAGTCGGACAAGAATGATTTTCATTCGCCCACTCCGTCTTGGTCTGAAGCTCTGGCAGACAAGCTTCATGAATCTTTCAATGACACTACTGTTTAAACAGGATGAAAAAAAAAAAAAAAAGTCATTTTCTGCACAGGGTGGGCACATTTTCTTAGGTTTTTTTTTTTGAGGGGTAGGGTGAGGACATAGTAGTGTCCTCAAAAGATCATGTCGACCCCATACCCATCTTTACTTGCCTCTGAGAAACAAGGGAGAGCTCCTTGGAATCTCCGGTCAATCTAAACCAGCTGCAGAAGTTGCCACACACAAAACGTTCCATCTTCAGCGAGAGGCTCATCATCCTTCCTGCTTATTGCTGCTGGGGCTTCCTGGCCCCGCAGTTGATCCCTGATCATCCATTTGGCACGGAGATGTGCTAACTGCAGCTGGGGCTGCTCCCGATCAGATATTGTCGTGTAATATGACTGCCTGCTTTTTTTTTTTTTTGTCTTTTTTGGGGGGTACTAACGATTTCTGGAAGGCACAATAATGATCCATTTTGTACCAAGGACACCTTGCCTTATTCATTGGATCCCTCTGAAGTTTGGTGGGGATAAAAACCAAAGTCCTCTTTGTTTCCAACTATCAAAAACCCAACTTTTTTTTATGATAGCTGAGGAGATTCTATGTGGCCACTCCTAGCCTTGATATTAAAACACAGATGGGACTTGAAAAAGAAAACACATCGAGAACTTTGGAAAGGAATTCTTTAAAAACTACAGATAAGCAATCTTTAATCAGAAGTGCTTGAAATAGAAGTGACAAAAAGGTCTGAAGTATCCAAGGAAAACAGCGGGGGACCTTTAGGATCTGGATGTCAGGAGGGGAGCAAAGAGCAGCAGATGGCACTGGATGGAGATGGCTCCTGCTGGTTCAAGCCCGAGAAGAAATAACTGTATTCTGGAAGAATATCTTAGTTCCTTATCTCACCCTTTGCTGTGTAATAAGATGGATAAGACGGAGTATAGCTTAGGCAGGTAGAAGCTTGTAAACTCATGAAAAATTTCTCTCTCTATGCAATGCTGTCTCTTCTGCTGGAATCAAAGGTGGTGATTCCGTGATCAACAGTCTCCTACCCACAGGTGTGGTTTGTATGGACAGAGGTTGAGTTCCATGCATTTTGATGTCTGCAAGCCAAGTCCTGATTGTCTTCTGACCATCTGCATTTTTATTTTATTTTTGCTTCATTTTACTTTTATTTTATTTTAAATCTACAAAGACTTAAAATCATTGTGGTTTTAACTCTGCTCTTAGAGCTATCTTATCACTGTATAACATATGTGAGAAACAGGCCTTTTCAAACTTGAACTTTTTGTCAGGGAACAGAAAGGATCAGCTGCTTCCCAAGGGATGGGGAGCCGGGAGCTGAGTGCAGTAACATCTTCCAGCAGGAGAGGGGCTGGGGGTCTGATCCACCAGCCCCAGCAAGGTGAGCACGGCAGGACCTGAGAGCATGGACAGACTCAACTAAGGCCAGATTCAACATCAGGCAAGTTCACGGTGATGAAGCAGGTCTGGGAAGAAGGCATGAAGACAACTTTAGAATCATAGAAACATTTTGTTTGGAAGAGACCTTTGAGATCATCAAGTCCAACCGTCCCCCAGCACTGCCAGGGCACCACTGACCCATGGCCCTCAGCACCACAGCTCCACGGGGGGCTTGGAAGCCCCTCCAGGGATCACGGGGACTCCACCCCTGCCCTGGGCAACCTGGCACAGCCCTGGACAACACTTTCAGAGAATAAGTATTTCCTATCTACAGGTCAGGGTTAGGATCATGTTCAGTGATCACCAAGCAGTTCCAGAATGATCAGACAATTCCATGATCAACCCCAGAAGTCAATGCACGGGTTGGGGCCTGGGGCAACAGGGTCTGTGGCCAGACACAAGGAGACCTGTGTTCCTACTGCATAGCTCTAGCAGAGAGTGAAGGCCCCAGGATGAGCTGAAAAGGGCCAGTTGGGACAACGGGGCATAGGGTGTGGGTGGAAGCCCCACATGCGGCTGGTCAGGGCCATTAAGTCTTAGTACTGCACTCAGAGCCATCTCGCTTTCCCCCTTTGCATCTTGGAATATATTCCATGGCTTTTAATATTTTTTTTTCTAGCTTTCCATACCTTGCAAAGAAAAGTTATCTTGGCTGTTCCTCTTTCACTACTTGTTCTTAGCTTCTCCCCAAATGCATATGTCCTTAGCCGGGTCTCTGTCAACACCATCAGGAGGTACACAGAAGAGACACGAGCAAAATAGTTCAAATGCCTGATGCTGTTAAACAAACACCTCCTTACGCCAGCTGAGAGTGTATAACCTTCAGATTTGTGTGTGGCTGAACAGGATTGGTCAGGAGCAGAAAGAAACACAAACACGGGATTGATCAAATGCAAATACTTGCAAATATTCATATATTCAGTCTTCAAAGTCTGTACAAATACAGACTGTAATATCATCTTTGTCACTCGTTGCTTTGATCTTGTCATTCATCTGGGTTAACATCCTTTTCTATTACAAATTTAGGCTTAATTTCATTGTCTTCAAAGTTCTGCACTGTTCTACCTCTCCCTACTCATTTGAACTTCAAGTTGCTATTCTTTCTACTCGGTGCTTCTGTAATCAACCGTGTCAAGGAATGAGACCAGAAGAATCAAAATTGAGGAGATAAGCACTCTGAAGTAAGCTAACTTTTCTGTCTTCCAAGGCAGAGCAATTGTTCCAAAATAAATTAACATTTATTACCTAGTGGAAGGAACACACACTGAGTTATACCAGCAGAGCTATAGCATTAGAATTTTTTTCTGCTAAAAATATTCTGGTCCATCCTTCCCCATAAATAAACCCTCTTCCTGAGTGGGTTTCTCTGCAGGCTCCCATCAGATGGAACATGCTCTGGAAAACACTTGACAAAAGTTTGCTTTTCAGATGTCTTCATATAAGGCAGAGGACTGAAGCAGGCAACTGGAATAATGGTGTCTGATGCCATCAGTGCTAACGTTGACTGATCGCATCTGTGAGAGCCCTTCAGATGGTGTCTCCAGTTAGGAGAACGTATTTCTGACATCCTGGCTTCGTTCCACCACAAGTGCACAGAAGCAAAAGCCAAATGAAGAGCCATATTCGATATAAGGGTTGTTTTCTTTCTGCCTGTTGACTTCTCTTGAGTTTGGTGGGTTTTTTTGTTCTTTTTCTTCAATAGCTCAGAACTAGCACAAGGCAATAGTAGCTGTGCCTTGGCATAAGATTAAGTCTTTCCAGAAATTCATTTACAGATGATTAGGAGTTTGTGAAACAGAAGTAGTGAAATGGAAAGGTCCCTTCCAACCCAATGCATTCTATGATTCTATGTTAAATACGCAGCTTCTTTGTTTCTCTTCGTGGGTCTTAAAACCAGCCATTGCTGGGTGGAATTAGAGTTCCTCTGCCTCTTCAGTACTACCTCTTGGTTAGCAACAGCACTTCCAGACAACTTCCTGTGATTACTTTGATGCGATCACCATATGAGATGCATGAGATGTTATTAAACTCGATCCTATTGGAACATGAACTGAAGATTGTTTTTCCTGCAGTTGTAGTTGAATGGAAGGAAGTGCGCTTTAGATTCTCTACTTGTCTTTCAACATAAAAATGAAGGTACTTTATTTCCTGTGAAGTCTATTTAACAACAATTCGTAGTGTTGCAAAACAGTGAGATACCAGCTCATCCGAGGCAGTTCTGCACAGGCAGATACAGGAGTCAGTGACGCAGAATCCATCACAGGGGCAGCGTCTGAGAGAAGATCTAAGTGCAACTTCTCACATCCCCAGCTGTGCTGACTGAGGGGTTTTACCTTAACCCCTAAACCATCATCGATAAGTAAATTATACAATATAATGATGACAACTCTAAATGACACCGTTTGTGTCGGTCGTTTGTAGATTTTTTTGTGTGCGGGTTGGGTCATTTGTAGAATTTCTTTTCCGTTGGTCATTCGTAGAAAATCTTTCATGTTGGTCATCTGTAGAATTTCTTTTGTCTGGGTCATCTGTAGAATTTCCTTCGTCTTGGTGATTTGTAGAATTTCATGTTGGGTCATTTGTAGAATTTCTTTCATCTCGGTCATTGGTAGAATTTCCGTTGGGTTGGTCATTTGTAGAATTTCTTTTGGGTTGGTCATGTGTAGAATTTCTTTTCTGTTGGTCATTTGCAGAATTTCTTCTTTGTGTATTTGGAAAGTTTTGAATATTCATTTGAAAAGCAGAAATAGTGAGTCAGGAGAGGTACTACAGAGCTGATGGGTTCACATGTAAAACCTGCTTCTCTGATTTCGTATTTTTTGTATTCCCACTTCTCTTTTTCTTCATATTCCTGCTTTTTTTAGAAAGGGGAGGAATATATTTCAATACGATTGAATTCTTGTTGGTGTTCACTTGTGCAGAATGATAAAGAGGCGTGAAAGTTAAATGTGCTTCATACCATCATTTTTTCCTCTTGACTGCTTCTGTACCAACAGCAGATGTCCGGTGAAGGGACACAAATATTTCCCTTTAGCAAGTCATTCCTCTGAAAATAATGGGAGCTTATTTAAATAGCGTGGCCCTGAGGAGACAAAGAGGGGAGCAAGCACAGGGGAGAATAAGAGCAGAAATGTACTCAATCAATGACTTTCTTCGCATGCAGTGACATTTTTTAGCAGGTTCCCCATAATAAAATTAGAAGGAATTCAACTACCCATTGATTAGTCAAAGGCATCGGGGATGATAACTTGAAATTTGTTGTGGCCACGAATGCTATTGATTTCTCCTACTCCCCTCACTATTGTGCTAAAAAAAAAATCAATTATTTAATAATTGATTTTATACTAACTGTTAAATTATTTTATTAAGTCTAAATTAAGAATTATGATGGGTACAAATGGATGCGCTAAAACAGAATGCTGAAATGGATTCCTCTCACCAGTTTAAATAACCAATCTGATGAGACAAGAATGATCACCAAAATAAAAGCAGGATAAATAAAAGTCAGGAAGGCTTTGCAGATGTGCTGAATCACTACATATTACTTTGCTTTTCAAAACGAGTCCTGCTGTTACTTATTACACAGAACTTTGATTGAAGTTAATGGGAATTCTATGTGCAGGAAAGCTGCAGTGTGGGAGATTGTTTGGGGGTTTTTTTACCCTCACATCAGTATTAATGGGAATTACAGGTGTGATTTGGAGGCAAAACCACTACCCATATAAAAAAAGCCAACCAACCAACAACAACAACAACAAAAAAACCCCAAACAAAACAAAGAAGGAAAATAAAAGGAAATAACACTAAGGCTTTGCACTGGCCTCCCCCTCGGTAGAAAGAGGATTGAGGAGAACGCATAGACAAGAGGACAGCAGTGGAGACTGCTTTGGACCACTGGTTCAGAGACAAAGGTGTCTGGAAGCATCCCAGGCTTAAATACAAAATATCCCAGGGTAAGTGTCTGGTGGTCCCAGACACTCCATTGTTCTATTGCTACTTTGAGCAGCAAACATACTCAAGTGATTTCCAGTAAATAGCCAAGGTCCAAGTGAAGGAGTGTGGATGGTGTGATGTGTGTGGAGCTATTGTGATGGTTCAGGTCAGGACTGTTGGTCTCCCCTGTCAGCATCTCCTGTATCTTCTTAGCTCTGCTTTCTGTTGTCTTGCTTCAGCCTTAGAGTTGTGCAGCTGAGCCTCTGAAGTTGCCCTGCTGTGGTCTGTTCTGGAATTAGGAGTCCCAGAAAGAAAGTCATTGGTTGTTGGTTTTCCTCCTCCAGCAACATCCATGAGTTTTTGGAGGAGAGGTTCCCCAAAAGAACCCTTATTCTCTTACTGATTTGTATCTGATGCAAAGCAAGGTATGGCTAAAGGTACAGCCCCTAACTGGTCTGCCTGGCAGGACTGGGGCTGCCAGCGGCTGTGTGATGATACAAGGACAGGCCATGAAAAGCCTGACCTAAGGAGGGTGTCTGGAGAGACTCAGATCAACACAGAGTGGGAAATATTCCTGCAGTGGCAACAGGGCGGATTCGTGGTACCAGGGATTATGCTGGGATGATCTGGAAGCTTTCTGCATTATTCTCTCCCCAGTCTGGGGGTTAATAGTCTGAAAATGGTTGTGGAATTACTGAGCCTGAGTGGTCTATGCAGCGCATTTGGCCTTAAGACTGGCTCTGGAGATGCCCTTACAAGATAGCACAGTGGTAGCTGTTAGAGATACGAAAAGGAAACTGCTGGTTTGATTGTTGTCTTTTCCTAGGTCCGGTTTTGCTTGTCTGGTTCTGCTGACAAGTCACTGAGCGCAGTGGTAAAATCATAAATTCGACTTCAAATGAAATCTGACAGGAATTGGGAAGGATTGAAACTGCAAAGATGAATGACTTCTTACATTCATTTAACTTCCACAGGCTTGCCCACACTTTTGTGGATATTGAAAGTAGCGATTGCACAAGAGGATAACGTGAACTGTGTTAGTTTTGCAATGCTCGTTAGCGCCTGGCACATGATTAAATTAGAAAGCTGCCGCTCTGCACGTCGCTAAAGAGAAAGAAAGAGCCAAGAATTCCATATAATTCCTCCTGTCGTAACTTAATGATATTTTTGCCCACTTCAGGTTACATTCTCCAAAACCGGTGCTTAAATCTTCAGTCACCCCAAGTTACGTTTTGACCTTTTTAAATATACCATTTTGACATAAACACGCTGCAGCTTCTTCCATCTGTTGCGGCTCGCGCGGCCACGAGATTTACCTCACTAAAAGCAGAAAAACCAGCTGCATGAGCTGTGTCTATCTCAGATAAATGTGAGAGAAAATGTCCCTCTCATTCACCGAACGTTTCGGGTTTTACCGAGAAGCAAAGATTTCTGGGCTGCTCCCGATGCCCTCGAGAACAATTTTTTTCTCATTTTCCTTAATTCTTCTCTGTGATTCAGCTTCTATGAGAGGACTAGGAAAAAATACAAAATGCGGGGGAAGGAAAGGAAGGGAAAGAGAGCAAAAAAACAAAGAAAAAGGTGCAGTTAAGAAACAAACCAGCATGTAACGGAAGCAGTAATGAAGTGGGAAGGCATGAAGGGGGAGAGAAATCAGAGACCCAGCATAAAGGGACCCAGAAAATGATGAAATAATTGCGACTGACACAGAAAAGTGGAACTTACCAGTAGCTAACATGAAAAGGCTATTTGGAATAAGAACGGTCCGTTTATATTTCACGGTCCTTTCTGTCCAACCCATTTGAGAGAAAATAATGACCGGGGGAGAGCACTCTACTGAACTCCACTGAAAGGCACAGAAAGTCCTGATTATGTATATATATATACGTTATGTGATGGCTGACCTCGGCTGATGACATTTATCCTTATGAATTCACGGAGGTCTTTAGGTGGGAGAAATCAGAAAACATATCAGTGGCATTCTCTTGGCTCAGCTCGGAGCGAAACCAAATGTCAGTGTCATCGTAAAGACGAGCTTTCATGTGTAGTGTATGTGGAGCATTGGGTTTATGATGAATTGCAGTCCATAAAATGCAATCTCATTTAAAGAATTTAAGAAATTAACGTTGTGGATATACCTCATCCAGCAGGAAAAGAGTTTGCAGGAGACTGATCCACTATTAAAAGCAAAGTTTTCACGTGCAGAATGTTTGAACGTTTCAGAAGGCAGCGAACTGTGGGCAAAGGGTGGTTTTTGCAGATGGTGCAATGAAGTGAATTGTACCTTTGTCAAATTAAGAGGTCTGCTTTGTGCTGTACACCCAGGGGATTCTCTGAGTTTATATCATCTTCAGTAGCCGGCTCGCTTGAAAAAGACATTTAATGTTTCTCTGGGAAAAAAAAAAAAATCAAGTCCCAACAACTACCAATTCTGATTAATAACTTTAGTTGACACGGGACTCCTGGTTCTCCCTCAAGGATGAGTTATGGGCAGATTTAAGTTGGAGAATGATGGATGAGCGTGAGTGGTGATGTTTCCATCATCACCGAACAGGGAGAGGTCAGAGTGGGATTCAGCTGCGCAGAAGAGAGTAGGACAGTGTTGCATAAGGAGAACTCAGGGAGGAAACTTGATAAGCCACAGTTGCTGACAAAAGACAAAAAAAGACCAAAAAAAAAAAAAAAAAACCAAGCTGATTTAGAGAAAAGGAGATCAATTTAGATTAGAGGAAAGTGTGCCAAAGCACCTGTAGATGTCAAGAACCTTGCAAGTTAAACTCAGAGGCATTTCTTTGCTGAACTTCAATTCCAGGATTTTGTGGCACATGGAGCCTGGAGGGTATAAACTTGATCTGCAAACCGCTCTGTCCCAGCACAAGACCGGAGGGCTTGGAATGTGCAGATCATGCAGTTGGATGGCCCGAGGACTATCACTTTTTTATTCCTAGAGTGTTCATTTCAAACTATAAACTTGAGAAACGATGAGAGGCCTCAAAGCACTTTGCCTGCAAGCAGGTGAAAGTGAGCAAATTGCTCTATTTGCACCAGCTTAATGGATAATGAGGTTAATTTGTAGCTGGGTAACTTAGCCCAGATTCCCGGTGTACCTTGCTGCCGTGCTTGTGCTTATGCACAGCTACGGGAAACAAGCGTATTTCCGTGGGCATAATTAAAACAGCTACATGGACACATGAACTGCACAGACATTCTTGGCAAGATGATTGTCTCTGAAGATTATATTCCTGCTGGTAGAATGCAGATCTGATTTCATTTAGACAAACCTTTCCCTGCTTTTTAATAACAAATGAGAGACAATGCTATATATTGTGTATGAGCTAAGATGTCACACACGCCGAGAGAAAATCCTTGTCAAAGCAAATGAGCATTTGGATGTTGCAATGATAAGAATAATGGAATTAAATTCATTTTCATACCACTGATTTTATCACCCCATTTTCCGTGCTCTTCCTCCCAGCCATATGCTTTGTTTCCATCCAGATCTGCTCATTAAGGAACGGTGACTTACCATTTGTTACAGACGGTGCTGGAGAACAGGTCCTGGGATTGCTGGAATAAGGTTTAACTCAACTGAAGAAGCAGGAACATGGTAAGGAAGAGGAGAGGGAGAAGCTGATGTAAAATGGAAAAGCCCATGAACACAGCTGGGTAGAGAAGTGGGGGCTGAGGAGACAGATGATCAAAAGGATTTGGGGGGAAAAAAAAAAAAAAGAAACCCAAAAACTAAAGTAAGGGAAAATGAAAAAGACACAAACAGGGATGAAAGGAAGAGAAAGAAAAAGGATAAGAAAGGGGAGAAAGAAAAGGAGCCTGTTAATAGTAGCTGGAGATAAAAGGGGAGAGGGAGGCCAGGCCGTAAAGTGAGACAGATTTAATTATGCATACTTTTCTTTAAGTGGCCATCCAGCCTCCAGCCCCGTGGGCCAAATGTCTGCTGCAGCTGGACTGGTGGAAGAAGCGTGCTGTGTGTCACAGCTCAAGTATTTCACCACGATGCTACCCTGAAAAGAGTGCACACTCTTCAATGAGGGTTTGTGATGCTGGGGATGGGGCTGCTAAAGGAGCAGCAACTCCAGTAGCATGGTTCAACCCAGGGATTTCATGGCTCATTCCAGGGATTTCACATCCTCTCCTCTGCTACTTGTGAAACCGAGGGCTGCTTTACTCCTCCCAGAGAATTGAGACATGTATTCGGCTATTTTGCTTATCAGGTCATACAAGGGTCTTCTCCTCCTTCCAAATTAGGTGTTAACAGGGGAACTGAGGAGCCATTCTCTGGTCAGAACCAGAGTGGCTTTCCTAAGGCTTTGTTATTGTTGTTCAGCATATCTGAATAAGCGTAGAATCATTTTGGTTGGAAGAGACCTTTAGGATCATCAAGTCCAACCGTTCCCCCAGCACTGCCAGGGCACCACTGACCCATGGCCCTCCGTACCATATCTCCACAGATTTTTAATCCCCTTCAGGGATGGGGACTCTGACAATGCTTTCCATGAAGAAACTTTTCCTAATATCCAACCTAAATCTCCCCTGGAACTACTTGAAGCTGTTTCCTCTTGTCCTGTTGCTCCTTCCTTGGGAGCAGAGCCCGACCCCCCCCTGGCTCCAACCTCCTGTCAGGAGCTGTCAGAGCCAGAAGGTCTCCCCT
>JAAGNO010009842.1:14650-30498 GCA_033439905.1 Ceryle rudis | reverse complement strand
ATAATAATAATAAAAGTTTCATATTTATATACCTAAAGACTGAAAATGCATCTGTAGGTTCTGGAGAACTTTCTTGGGTTCAGCATCACATGCTTCATGCTGTCCTTCCAAGTCTGGAAGGACAAGCCCCTACCCTACAGCAGCCCATCACAGTCCCCTGTGCTGCCACCCGTGTGAGGTTTCTTCCCCTGCCTGCAACACATGTTTGCCCCAGGGACTCTGCATCACTTTAACTCACTCATAACTTCCTTTAGCAGACAACATTCAGCTACAGGCTGGCTATCAAAAAAGAAAATGACAGCCTTGGAAAGGTAAATCTTCTATCCATTTTATACCACAAGCTCACTGTAGAAGAATATCATTTGAAAGAAAAAACCCAAAACAACCCTAAACATGCTGACAGTCAAATCAAAAATGATTCTGTTTGTAGTAAATACCAGCAGGACAACAAAATGCCTTTCTTGGATTCAAATCCTAGGCTAGCATTATGGACATTGTTAAAACTTCTTTCTACATGTAAGGTTTTTACAGAATTTATCCTGGAGTATCTAAGCCTCATACCACAGCTCCTCTGCTACCCTGGGATTGTCTGAGAAGCCAGCTGAATGCTCAGGTTTAGGCTTCTCCTTTTTCATGCAGTTTACTGTAGTTGGTTGGTGAAATGCTGCATGTGACAAAGAGACCTGCTTCACAACAGAAACAGAAATACCCTTGTAAAAATAGCTAAAGGCTCCAGGCCTGTTATTAAACTGATCCCAGAGGCTGTGATCTCCATCGATGATGCTCCCATGGGTGCAGAGCTCCCTGGGCTTGATGAGGGATTTGAAATGGGGGACAAAGCCACAAAAAATAGGGGAGAACGCATTGGTAGGTAGAGTAGTTATTTCAGATGAATTAGAGAGGGGGGTAGGTGAAGAGAAGGGCAGCAGATGGTGGTCACGACACGAGGATAGTACGTTATCCTGTGCTAATAGATCATAGAACCATAAAATTGGTTTGGTTGGAAGAGACCTTTAAGATCATCAAGTCCAACCGTTGATATCCAGTATGCTAATGGCAACCTAGTAGATCTGCCCCGTGGACTCGAGGAGAAGCCAATATCTACCTGTCTAAGCTGTGTTAGGCAGCTAACACACTGAAAACTGAAGAAAAGGGGAAAAAAGACTACAAGGAGCCTTAGAAATAATTAGGTCTGTAGATTAAACCAGCACAAGGTCTTGTTGTGCTGCCAAAGCATAACTCCACCAGGAAGCTTTGTGCTGTTTACCTGACATCCTGCATGGCAAAATTTCTTCTAGGTGACCACTTAAGGAGCTGAAAAAAAAATATTTTTTATGAAAGATGGTCTTCAAATAAAGCGAAGCGTAACTACTCAACAGGCTGGGCATGCTTTGGGACAGTCTGTTCGACCAGATGGCTGCTTAACAAGAATGGTCTCTTGACCAGGTTTCTCTGTCTGCATTCCAGGTGCCTGCACGTAAGGAAGCAGCTCACATGTGCCATTTCAAATGTCTATCGATTTGCCAGTGGGGAAAGAGACAAAACTCTGTCTTTGATAACGAATTTGATATGATGATCATTTACAGACCACACCACACGAAGTCTTGACACTGTTTCTTCACCCTAATTACTCTGTGAGCCATCTGGTGCACTCGCTGTTGCAGCGAGGCAGGAGTAACAGTTTTACACCCTCCCTCCCTTTTCTTTCCCTTTTCCTTCACACTGAGATGGATCTTTTAAGTGAACATCCACCTGACGTGGCCAGACAGTGCAGATGTAGGCGCAGGTGCAAACTCGGTCAACCATGCCTCCAGATGGCTCTTGCTTATTAAGACAGCCAAAGTAATAACCCCAGACAAAGGGCCTCCAAGAAAACACCCAAGACCATCCTGCAGAAAAAACGCTGAGATGGAGTTCATGAGAATCCCAACGAGGTAATCAGCTTTGGATCCCAAAGAGGTAATCAGCTTTGAATCTGTGGTGAAAACAGGAGTGGTCAAGCCCTCTTGAAATTTGGATGAAATGGCAGATTGATAATTGAGCAATCGGGAAATGGTTAAACTGCAGTAGTCTGTCCTAAAGGCTGATTACATAAGCATAAGTGCCAGCAGCTAGATGCCAAAATGAAAGCCACGGCTTCCTTTTCTCCTGCTGAGTAATATGCTCTGCAACTGAGACAGCCAAGAGACAAAAGCAATAGGATATTTTATAGCCTGGTTTCTTTTAAACATCAGAGGAATCACACTTCCAATGGCTGAACTCCAAACAGACAAACAAGCGAGCAAAACGAAGCAGTTGTGCCCTCCCTCAACCTCTCCCTTTAATATCTTTAATTACTGGCCCACAAAGTGTGAAAGTTCAAAGGAATGAGTTTCAGGCTTGGGGAGCTGCCTCACTAAACGAGTTCATTTGGGCAGAAGAAGCTCACAGGAGTCCAGAGGCCACCTCTGCTTCTGCAATTGAATGAGCTTCTCCTTGTTAACCTGAATGATCTACAGGGAAAAGGCATCGGAAAGAAAACCATCTTTTTTCAGCCAGCTAGTCCAACATACCTTCTTCAGGACTATCACAGGTCACTTGGAGCTTTTCTGGCCTCAAGGAACAGCATAAAGAAGTGCCCTCCTCTCTGGTGATCATCCCAGCAGCCATGCTCCCTAAATGAGTGCTCTGCTGAGCAGAATTAATTGCTACTTTCCACCTGTATTTTCTTGAGAGAGGATTCATGGCAGAGTGCCCGGCAGACGCTGTGCTACTGGGGACAGCGGGGCCAAAAAATCAGCATGCAAAAATGATGGGAGGTGCGAATCCACAGGCAGGACACCCTTGGCTCTGCCATTCTGAGAGCCACACACAAATGCTTTTGGGCTTGGCCAAGGAGCAGAGTCAGCCCTGCCCCAGGCCCTCTGTGAAGTGAGAAGAAAACGAAGGGGGGACTTCACAGTAGCAAATCTTAAGGAGAGGTGGGGTTGCAATACACACAAGTCATGTCAAGCTCCCCAGTTTTAGTCCCTGGTAAGCATGAAGATGGCCCAGGCACGTCTTTTCTGAATTCTCCTTCCTAGAGAGGTCCTTAGAGCCTGAGGTCTCAGTGCCATCAACCCAAAGACTTCCATCACCTTGAAGGCAATGAGATCCCAAAGCTGCTTTATAATTCCTGACATAGCCTTGAGAATCAAACCAATTCCAGTTCTCTCACATGTCTGACCAACATCCTTCATACAGCGTCCTTGCTTTCTTAGTGGCTTACTCCCATTCTTCTGGAGCAGAAAATCTACTGGTTTAACTAGACTTTGCCTTGCCTTTTTCCTTCCCCCTTTCCTTTCCTTTCCTTTCCTTTCCTTTCCTTTCCTTTCCTTTCCTTTCCTTTCCTTTCCTTTCCTTTCCTTTCCTTCCCTTTCCTTTCCCGAAGCAAAGAGAAAGGCAGGAGCAGGCTGGGGGAGTCATTCCTTGACCCTTTGTGTGACAGCGCCTGTCGCTGCCAGAAATACCACTTTGCCGACACAGTTGAGAAACCGTGAAAATTATTATTATTTCTAGAACTTAGAACTAAGAGTTTCACCCTTGGAGCAGCACCTCCTGCACAAACCCACAGCAGTGAGACATCTCCCTACCACGAGAGCTTTAAATGCTGCGTATTAGGCAGCAGATGGAGATGGGGGGTGTAAGGAGGCAGGAAGACCTTCCCCACCAGCCTGATAGACGCTGTTCTTAGCACAGCAAAACCGAACTGTTGCCAAGTTTTTGTAGGTACATTGAAAAAGGAGAGTTTTACTGAGTTTTTTCAAGGGGATAATGCAAACAAGAAAAGAACCATATTCAGGATTATCAAGCTTTTTCAAAACCTCTTCTTAACACAAGACACTTAAGCCATTTCTTAAGTCCTGTGCTCCGAGCTGTGAGAAAAGCCTTTCCCCGGAGACCCTGTTTTATTTATTGCCTGTTCAGTTTTCCAGACGCATGTAAAGCTAAACCTGTGCTGGTCTTCCTGGAAACTAAGCCAGCCAAGCCACTGACGAGATATATTTAGGACAGAGGAGTTGCAGGGGACAGCTGGAGCATATCTCTTATACTTCTGAGCTGTGGCACTATTTAAGCATTGTCATTGGTATGTACATTTTAATCAATGACAGCCAAGCAAATTCAAGTGATGAAGTTGTGATCAGCTCTTCCACAAGGATTTGGCTAAAGCTGTGTTTGATTTGGCCTATAAATATATTGTCCTATTAATGACCTCACCCAAAGGCAGCCTTAAAACCGGAGCAATTTGTTTTTCTGAAAACAAGGCTTTCAGCGAGCGCTTTGATTTGGATGTAAAATCCAAGGACAACGCCCATGGGTTTTTTGGTGCTAGACATTTACTGGGTAATTTCTGAATTCACTGAGGGGTAGTTATCACCAGTGATGGGATTTGCATGACAAAACTGTGCTATGTAAGATGGATTTGGATTACAATGTTGTCTCTTTTCTGGGCTCACTGTGATCTACAGTACGTGTATATCAGCTCGCATCCTGCATTCTGAGCGGCCTGCATTGGCAGCAACACAAGTTTTATATCCCTTATTAGTGATATAAATCAAGCACTGCAGCATTTCATTGATGGTTAATCTGAGGCTCATAACCAGAAAAGGGAAAATCAAGATCCTCCTTTCAGGACAGTGGGATGATGCTTGCAGCAGCTTGTTTCTAATGCCAAGGTGTTGGGTTTTTTTCCTTTCTTTGCAGCTGAATTTTCATTTGGAAAAGAATCACAGAATGGTTTGGGTTGGAACACACGTTTACAAGTCATCTAGCCCAGCCCCCCTGCAGTGAGCAGGGACATCTGCAACTAGAGCAGGTTGCTCAGAGTCCCGGCCAGCCTCACCTGGAATGGTTCCAGGGTTGGGGCATCAAACACCTCTCCTGGCAACCTGAGCCAGGGTCTCACCACCCTCTGTGTAAAAAAATTTCTTCCTTCTCTTTTGTCTAAATCTCCCTCTTTTAGTTTAAAACCATCACTCTTTGTCCTGTAGCGACGGGCACTGCTAAAAGGATTGTCCTCATCTTTCTTCTAGGCTCCTTTTAAGTACTGAAAGGCTGCAAGAAGGTCTCCCCGGAGCCTTCTCTTCTCCAGGCTGAGCCCCACCAACTCTCTCAGCCTGGCCTCCCAGCAGAGGGGTTCCAGCCCCTTAAGTACTGAAAGCCCACAGTAAGGTCTGCCCAAAGTGACAGGGCAAAGCAAGAGCCTTTGCAACACACTGCAGTATGCAAGAAGCAGAAGCAAGACCTTACAGCCTGACCAAAGCGACCCAGCTCCATAAGGCAGAGCACTGAAATGAGCACTGAAAATTATTCAGAAACTATTTTCAGTATCACTGATTTACAGAATCACAGAGTGGTTTGGGTTGGAAGGGACCTTAAAGATCACCTAGTTCCAAGACCCTGCCACAGGCAGGGACACCTCCTGCTAGACCAGGTTGCTCAAAGCCCTGTTCAACCTGGTCTTGAACCCATCCAGTGATGGAGCATCCACAGCTTCCCTGGGCAACCTGTGCCAGGGTCTCACCACCTTGACATTACCCACCCTGAAGTTCCAGTTTCCATAGGGGCAAGGTTCCCAGTGCTTTCAGGTAGCTGGGGGGACAAGTTCTCCACTGAGCAACGTTTCAGGGATTGCACTGAAGTCCGAAGGGTTACTGCATCCAGGAATGAGTTCTTTGGCTCTCCACTCACACTCGATTTTCCGTCTAAACCCATGATTTAATTCGTGTGAATCTTGATTTATACCACCATGAATATAAGGGAGCCGAGGCCGTCGGTAGTATAAATAAAATCTTCGCTCAGCGACAGTCTTGCCTGTGTGAGAGCTGCAGGGTCAGGCTGCAGAGTACTGGTAGCTCTTTGGCATTTGATGAGCAAGTTGCCTTTATTTATAACATGGTACAGCAGGACGTGTCGTGGTGATTGACTTCCAGCAACTGCAAGGTCAGAAGTTTGATACGCTGAGGGAAAAGTGTCCTGGCAATGAATACCTGGAGATTGTGTTGAATCAGGGATATGTAAAAGGTTAAATAGGGTGAATCTAGAAGCGTTGGGCTTTTTTCTATCATAGAAACATCCTTGGAGGATACTGAAGAGCTCCTTCTCTAGCAGAATGGTGAATTCACCCTTTTTGCCACCTTCTGTGACCTTTTCACCACCTCCTTCCTTGGGCTTTGTAAAACAAGAACCACTAAAACAACCCTGTCATCAAATCCACAGTGTCTCTTCCTTCATTGATTCTTGAGAGGCAACAACAAGCTCAGCGAGGAAGACATTTTAATAATTATATAGCTATAATTATCGTTTCAGCTTTGCTAGGATTTTTGAAAGATAAACTGTGCAACCTATTTATAAGCTTGATAAGCAGGAGGACCTAGTGCCCTTTCCTTCTAGTAAATCCATGGTAAGGCTCATACACAGAGTGAAATCATCTAAAAGAGCATCAAATAAAGCAGCGAGGCTTCCAGTTAAGCACCATCTCACAGGAACAAGAATGCTTAGAACGCCTCAATCTTCTGTGAGTCGCTCCAGCCACACTAGAGCTGATCCCAGGACAAACAGTGAGAGCAAAAAGCTATTCTGGGAATACCTTTGGTGTACCCCAAGAGGATAGGTTTTGAAAGGAGAGCTCCACTTTAGACCACTGGTTAGTTATGGGGTCTGTATCTGCCCATTTGCAAAATGGGGTTTTGTAAGCAGAAACAAATGGAGAAAAATAGCAGGAGAGACACTGAAAAATGGAGACACGATTTCCAGGATGTCAGAGCAGGGGCTCTGGGTAAGGTATGAAAGCAGACCCAAAGACAAGGCTTGTGGGGGCCTGATAACTGTTTCCTAGCAACAGGAATACTATTAAGGGGGATGCTGAAGTCCAGTTTAATACGTTTATCCAGCGTTCTGAAGGACACAAAAGTAACATCAAATTCCTGATTTTATACAGGGCTACTCAGTCAGGTTCTGTAACAGTCTATACAAGAAGAGTTTCTACAGAAAGCAGTCCTTTATATGAACCTATCTATATTTCTGTCTCTATACGTTGGTCCTTTTCCAGAAGAACAGGGGAACAATGTCGTTTATTGGATACCTGCTTTGGGTTATTTATTTAGATACAAGACTGCAAATGAGTTAAACACAACGGTGTGCAAGTAAACTACAATACCTTCCGCTGTTATTTCTAGGATATTTAGACTGCTAAGCTCACAAAAAATCTATTACGGTGTTTACAACTAACTCATAAAAGCTACTTCGTGGCACAGTTCTAATACAGTTGAATGCAATTATTTTTAGCTTAGTTGTGAAATTGCTGTAAGTAAACAACTGCTCTGTTACCCCGTTTTATCCTACTTCGAGTAGTGCTAACCCAGCCTAAAACTGTAGTTCTCTGTTAGAAGGTTTTCCAAGTTAAAGATCCATATATACAGCTACAAAAATAGAGATTGGACACTCCAGGCTATGTTACGTTGGGAGTTTATTTTAAAGCTCTGAGCAAACTTGCTGTAGAATAACCACCCAAAAGGAGATGATAACACTCTGTAAACTTTTGGGGGAGGAATTTGATAACTCGGTTAAAAACGTTGTGTAGTTCAGTACCACTCCTTAGAGTCAAAGCTCAGCAGCAATATTTATACGTCCGCTGAAGTGACTAAGACCGAAGCCAAAGCTGAATCAAAATGTTGGAAAGCAGGGAGAAAATGATCCGAGAGCCAAGCTCTGAGAAAGGTTAGCTGCTGCGCGTCGCCGGGCGTATGGCAATGCAGTCTTACTCTACTGAGCTTCGAGCGGAGATAATTAGTGAGCACCGTAGCCCCAGTAGCCTCCCAAGCCAACCCTCAGAGGTCTGCCATCTGATTTCCGTGGCAGATGACCTTTGAAATGGATTCTTCACCGTTTCGCAGGGGAAAGGGACAAAAATAGAATAGGATTTGGTAACTTTTTTGACTCTTGCTGCTCAGGCTGAGGTTCTGGTTTGTACCTGATATACATGGGGTTTTTCCAGCACTGTTTTGGGGGCTTATTCTCCGGCATTTGGCAGATCCCTAGACCCAAAGAACACATTTTAAGCTCTGCTCTTTCCACGGAACAAACAAACCACGATGCAAATAGACTCTAAAAACCACAGCTGCCCTCCAGGGAATTTACAAGGTAACCCTACGGAGGGAACAGCTTTGCCACCTTCCTTTTCCCATTGGGAGCATGATGTTTATTAGTCAACAGGAGCAGAAAACTAGAGAGCAGCGTTATGAGGCTCGAACGGGCCAATTTTCAGGGTTGTCTCATTAAATCAAGACAACAAGCGTTTTGGCTGCGTGTCGTGGTTTAACCACAGCTGGCAACTAAGCCCCACCACAGCCCCTTGCTCCCTCCTCTCGGTGGGATGCGGAGGAGAATTGAAAACAAGTAAAACTTGTGAGTTGAGATAAGAGCGGTTTAATAATTGAAATAAAAATATTGTAAAAATAGTAGCAATAATAATAATAGTAATTAAAAGGAAGATAACAAACAGAGAGTGAAATAAAAGCCAAGAAAGACAAGTGATGCACAATACAATTGCTCACCACTTGCTGAGCTGCGATGGGCCCCTTACGGCCACCTCCCTCCAGTTTTATATACTGGGCATGACATCATATGGTACAGAATGTCGTAGAATCGTTAAGGTTGGAAACGACCTTCAAGATCATCAAATCCAACCGTCTACTAAACATTATCAGGACCACTAAACCATGTCCTGCAGTGCCACATCTGGATGTTTTTTGAACCCCTCCAGGGACAGTGATCCCACCCCCTCCCTGGGCAGCCTGTTCCAAGGCCTCACCACTCTCATTTGAAAACATTTCTCCCAACCTCCAACCTAAAGCTCCCCTGGTGCAACTTCAGCCCATTTCCTCTCATCCTATCGCTTGTTACCTGGGAGAAGAGACCAACCCCCAGCTGACTACACCCTCCTTTTAGGTAGCTGTAGAGAGCAACGAGGTCTCCTCTCAGCCTCCTCTTCTCCAGACTAAACAACCCTGTGTCCCTCAGCCGCTCCTCATAAGACATTTTCCCTTTGGCCAGTTTGGGTCACCTGACCTGGCCATGTCTGCTCCCAACTTCTTGTGCCCTTCTCGCTGGCAGGCCACGAGAAGCTGAAAAATCCTTGACTTGAGATAAGAGCTACTTAGCAACAGCTAAACCATCAGCATTTTATCAACAGTATTCTCATCCTAAATCCAAACCACAGCACTGCACCGGCTACTAGGAAGAAAATTAACTCTATCCCAGCTGCAACCAAAACACTGCTTTCCTTCACTGTGAGTTATTGGCTGAGCCCACCCCCTTTTGAAGGCAGGGGTTTCCAGGAGGGTTGGAAGACGTCCCTATCCCATCCCATCCCATCTGACAGGAGACCTCAGGAGCAGCCTGCAGAGGTGCCTGAGGTCAGGCTCTCTAGGTGGGCCTGCTGGGGTAATAAGCTGCCTAATGGCATAGTAAGCAGCCGGGAGAGCTTGAGCCATCAATTCAGGTGACTTATATTGCAAGCACCTGCATTTTCACAAGCTGTGGAGATCAGTCATGTCACTTTGGGGGTTTTCTGTCAGGAATGGAATAAGACAAAGCTGGCAGCCATAGCAGAAACATCATTTCCCACCTAATTTGGCAGGCTGAAAACCCTGCAACCACCTTTGCTTCTGAAAATGTCTCTGTGCACTCTCTGGATGTCTCCCTGTGGAAGTCTGACTGGAACCTGGTTTAGGTCCCTTGAAGGGTGGGACAGGCACCTTTACATAAAGCAAGGCAGCAGACAGCTGCTTTCAGACTATGTCATTTTTGTAAGTAAAAGTATCATTTTAAGGAGTTAATTGTTTTATATTTTCACAGAGTCATGGAATCCCAGTATGTTGGGGATTGGAAGGGACCTCTGGAGATCACCTGGACCAACCACCCAGAGCAGGGGGCCCAGGATTGCAGTGTCCAGGTAGGTTTTAAAAGTCTCCAGAGGAGACTCCACAACCTCCTTGCTTGTTCCAATGCTCTGTCACCCTCACAGTAAACAAGGTTTTCCTCCTGTTTTATCATTCTTGAAGAACTTACAGGTTTTGCCTGAAATAAACAAATTATTTCTTTTAAAGGCAAGTTAAGGTACAGCTAAGACACATACAGAGAAAGAAACATTCCAGCAGTGAAACCGCTTTGCTACTTTGAACCTGTCTGCAGAATACCTTTGTGTACTACCTCTACAACCTTCCCACGGTAAACTAAACCCTACCCAAACACGGCTCTACGTAGAGCTTTAGGCACTTGAAGTTTTTAAGGAAATTCTTGGGACACTTACATGTAGTTGTGACCATCACCCACAATTAAATGCAAGCTGATATCTTTCTGTAGCCACTGTTACAGGGTCTTTGGCTCCTGTTGCTGTTTCTCACCACTTATCAGTGTCAAAAGCAAAGGCCTGTGCTACCCTTTTATCTTTACACCTGAGCACCCGCTCGGAAAACTGTTGCGTTAACGGAGAAACCAAAGGAAGGGAACTAGCTGCTGGAGCCCTGAAGAAATAAACAGCGTGAAGCTCACGCAGGGGTTCACGCTTTTGCTGTTCTAGTCAGGAACAGGGGGAAGTTGTTATGATCTGTTCCTCCTTGTGTCCTGATGTTTGAAAAACGACAACGCCTTCTACCGCCGTTTGCTGGCTGGGCTCCTTTTTTTGTGGTAGTAGAGGGAACCGATACGTGGGTGATCTAAAGGTATCAGCCTTAAGTCCCTGCTGAGTTGGATTCCTCACAAGAACGCAGCGAGGAAGCACCAAATGAAGGGGTTTGCTGTGTTTGACATTTTTACAGGTTGCTACGGAATAGTTTATAAAATGTGAAATGAGAAATAATCATCCATTTGCACCGTTAGCTGCCTAATCCTCGTCTGCCTCCGTAAAACGCAAACTACAAAATCTTGGCAGATCTGCTTCGCCTTTTGCACGTCCTCGTGGAAGATCAGAGGTGGGGACCCTTGTACATTTGATGGGAACATACAAATTAGCTGTCAAAGTTTGCTCACGTTCAGTCTTACTTGCCCGGATCTGAGACCGATTGCCAGAATTCGGTAACTGGTGCCACGGGCGCGTGAAAGGTTTTAAGATGGTTGCGCAGAGATTTTGGCACTGGTTATCTCAGCTCCTGCTGGTTTAGAAGCAAACACTGATGTCTTCAGATGGATTAGAGACTGTACAGCCCATTCTGTTATTAAAAGGTTTTTTAGGGGCTCCCTTATGGGGGTATCCCTGGATTAAGGATTTACGGAGATAGAGCAAGGATTTCTTGGGGGGTACTTAGTAGTTACGTACATGACATATGTTGCTGTTTTTGAAGTTTCCCTCTGTTTAACAGTATTACTTTTCTGGAATTTCCTTAACATTATTTGCAGTTAGGTCTTCAATCCTAAATCCTGATCTGAAGGCAGTGCAAGTGCAGTAGTGCCTGAATCCAGCACTTTTCAGGAAGCCTGTATGAAGTAATAATCAATTACTTAATGACCTTAACCCAGAAACAGATGTAGATTGCAGGAAGCAGCTCTGATAACATCAAAAGCAACAAAGCATAGAATGCCCCTGAAAAGATTTTAAGGACTTTATGGAACTCACGGTGAAATTCCAATTCCTCAAAGCAGCATGGGGTCACGTGAAACAAGTCGGGAGAGAAAAACCGTGCCTCAGGCTGAAAGGAAATCAATGTTGAACTTTACAACAAGCATTTCTACCATGACACCTATCAAAAATCAGCTGGTTAATGATAGTCAGGTAGGAACAGTTGGTATTTGCCTATCTACCTACAAGGAAACAGGTGAGCACGTGGGTGCATACCCACAAAGAGCAGACACACGTTCCCTGCGCGTTCGACTACGTCCCTTTTTGGTTGCTAGTTTTCATCTAACAATAGTATTTTGAGCTCGTAAATACTTCACAATCGTGACCCTTAAGTGTTTGACACACTTTGAACAGCAAGGGCTTGATTTCCCCACGATAAGTTACATACCTGTCGCTTAATATGGTGACAGACTTTTGCTTGTGGGAGGGGTTTTGAATGATAAAAAAAATGCTCGTTCTGTCGGAAAATTCACCAATGAGAACAGGCAGAAGCTTGATTTTCACCTGCTCGCCTCTTCAGCCTGGGTAGAGCCGGTGTGAAACACTCTGTAACTGAGCAAGTGGCTACATCTGCTCTCAGAGTCCCAGATGAAATTATTAAAAAGAATTAAAGAATGAATTTACCAGTGAGGGCTGGAAATAGGGCAGAGTAATTTGCTTTCCGTGGAGGCTTGATTTTTTTTTCTTTTTTTTTTTTTTTGCTGCTGCTGCTTAGCTCAGTTAATGCTTTTCTGCTATTGCTGGTGATCCCTGTCCATGAGTCCTCCTCAGACACAAACTTTTCATTATTTTCTTTTGAAAACTCTACTGATTTTTGATAAGCAAATATCATTACAGATGCTGTTATTGGCAAGCGATGGCAGATCTTCCTATGGAGTTCTTTCTATCGCCAGCATTGGGCTGCGGCAGCTTTGCTGCTGCCGTGACAAATTTTAAATTAAATTTTTAAAAGCGCAGGAAGATAATGATTTCCAATAAATACCGGGGAACTCACTTCCTACGGTAGTAAAAGGCACACAAGTTACAGCGCACTAAAATTTATACATTTGCTGCAATTCACCTTTAAGGAACGCAAGAGGAAAGTTAGTGATTTTCAATAGAAGATGGGTTTTATTTTATCGTTCGGAAGCACGCCCGTTGTTCAGGATCACAGAACTCGTGAATTGATGATCGGAGGGGAGGCTCTTTTACTATTGCACCTCCTGCTTTGCTTCTATAAATATCTTTTTTTATTATTACGATTCTGCAGTTTTTTAGATATGTTTTATAGTGATGGTTATTAATGCTCTACCTCTGACTGCTAAGAGAATTCGTAGCTCTGTTAGAAGTCTGAGATGTCTGGGAGATTTGCTTGTGTGTGTCGTTTTCTTGCAGTAAACCAATCTGCTGGACAGGGAGGGGAATATTCTGCTATTGAGAGCAGGTATATTTCTGATTAGAGTTAGTGGGAATATGTGGCTTCAAACAAAAACAAACCCCAAAAGTTTAATTTACTGCAGGTGAGGGGTGTGTAAGTTTTTCATAGATGATTCCATAGCCTTGGTGAAGAGCAAGGAAATAGCCACTGCTATTTATTCCTAGCGGGGAGTGAGGATCAGGCATGAAAATCTCATGCTCCCAATTAACTTCTCGGGGAGTTTAGAGGATGGTCCAACAATAGGACAAACAGTGTCTTCAGCTCACCCAAAACCACCACTAAAGGAGATCAGTATTACTAACAGCAACAACCTCTTTTTGGTTTTAAAACCTCCGTAGTTTCTCTCCTGCAAATGCTATCGTGGCTATATTGAAATTCCCTTCCCACTGCCCTCGGGATATTTCAGAGCCAGGAAGTTACTACAATCTCAGATGCTGTTTTGTCTTTTACTTGCATCTTTGGGGTGTAGCGAAATATCAAAACACACTGCTGAAAAAGAGACAGCAAAACTATGGCAACAAAGGCTTTAATTTTGCCAGCAACTTGGGGTTCGCAGCCTACTGCAGATCATCTCCAAGGCACCAAATGATTCGAAGGCATTTAACGAGTAATTGGAGAGCTGCTGGTGCAGCAGCTCAACAGTGGGGTTGGTCAGGGGCTGGTTTATCCATAAAGGCACAGTTAAAATAAAAAAAAAGCTGGTTTGGGTTTTTTTCTGGGTTTTGGGGTTTTGGGTGGGTTTTTTTGAGAAAGAATAACCACCCAGGAGGTTCAATAGCTCCTCCCCTCCAGGCGTGACTTTCAGAACAGGCTGAGTTTCTCAGTTTGTTTATTTCCTCTCCGAGAAATACTCACTGGAGGAATGGCAGAGGGGGGAAAATGGATGCACTGCTTCTCACAGAGCGTTTTGTCACTCCAGGGGTGATGGGGATACCTGGGGGACCTTTGCAGCTATGTTTACAACGCACCTTTCAAGGAGAAAGACCATCTGTAAAACGTCACATTTATGACCCTCTACACGCTGGGCTTGTTTTGCTTTCCTGCCAGCCCTTTCTTCTCCACGAGGACGGAATATCTCTTCCGGCAGAAAGCCCCCTAGACAAGCAGGCATGAGAAGGCTGTTTCTTGTACAAAAAGCTGATGTCTGGACTCTGGCTCTCATGGGAGCTTTGCTATTGACTTTAGCTGGGCCAGGATTTTGCCTGTCGCTTGTGTCAAGTTTGGCAAGGATTACTGGCCTGAAACGGATCCTGAGGGAAGAAACCCGGCCGCTTTTCTACACAAATGCCCAAATGTCCAATGTGTGCGAAGAAAACTAGAAGGATCATAAAAAAGACTAATCTTTCAGATGTGCTCAGCAGGCCTGATGATGCTCTCCCCAAGGCGACAGGAGCTGACTTGAGGAGCAAGCGCGGTGCGTCAACACAAGCCCTTCACCTCCGTCCCTTGTCAGGCTTCCTTTACAGCCATCGCAGGGCAGCGATTTCTTCCCTGTGCAGATCCGAATGAAAGCAGCCAGAGTGGCCCCGGAGAGATTTAAGCTGGTCACTGCAAATTGATTCACGCGAGTGTCTCTGGTGTCAGGATGTGCTACTTCTTAAGCAGCAAGAGAAGGGGAAATGAAATGAAGAGGTTGTATGGCTGCTCTCAGGAGAACGCCAAGCTAACAAGAGCAGATTGGTGTTAATTTAGCTGAGAAAAGAAGCTGCTCCTCTTTTAGTGCTTGAGGATTTGAGATCTCAGCAACAGGTCGGTGAGGTAGGCAGGGGGAAGGAGTGGGAGGGAGATCGCTCTTTCCTAAGCGATTGCAGAAGTGTGGAAGTAGGTTATGGCAGGTTAGAGAACGGAAAGAAAAATACAGAAGTGAAAGGAAAACACAAAAAAAAAAAAAGGGGGGAGAGCACAAATTAGGGAGAACAACCTGCTCTTTGCTGCTTCCAGAGCATCTCCATTGGGAAAGCAGGGCAGGAAATTGATGGCCTGCTCCACTGAATTTAAAAGAAAAACCCAAAACAACAAAAAAACCAAAACCATAGCAGCAGAACTACTCCCATTCTGTAGCAGGACAGGTCCCAGATCCTGTCTTTCAGCAGGGTAACATTAATGTGGAAGCACAGTATGGCTTTGGAGCAGCGTTTGCTCTTATCAGATGAGACCAGAGCATGGTGGGAGCAAGCTACATTTTTGCCTTTACAAGAGCCCAAGAGATCACGTCCTGTAGCCATAATCCCATGTACAATTTATGCAGTTAGCGCTGCCAAAGAGAAAAGCAGTTCCCTGTCGCGTGCTCCCTACATCTCCTATCTAGTCCAGTGCAAAACCCCTCAACAGCCCTGCCAACATAGGCTTGAAAGCATAACCCATGTGAATGAGTGGCTGGGGGAAGGGACAGAAGGTTAAACAGCACTTTCAAAGTCTTAGAGGGTGTGTGAGACTAGGCTCAGGAAAGATCTTTTGTAGAGATCAGAGAGTATCCACCTCAGAGGCAGTTCTGTCTGGACAGCCAGAAATTTCTGATGAAAAGCTGCATTTAAGAGATTCTAAACATAACCTTGAAGAGGAGCACTGCTTCACATCTGATACCACGGCACAGAGCGTGGATTTTTTTAATACAATACATCATGTACATGACAATAATAAGGGCTCTGAGCAACCTGCCCTAGGTAGAGATGTCCCTACTCGTGTAGGGAGGTTGGACCAGATGACCTCTAGAGGTCCCTTCCAGCCTAAAACATTCGATGATACCAATAATAATAAAAGTGTAGGTGATTTTGAGTAGTTCTGCATCCAAGAGTT
>JAAGNO010009841.1:38576-64206 GCA_033439905.1 Ceryle rudis | reverse complement strand
GAACTCACATTCTCACTCTTCTTTTTAATTTTGTTAGTTAGTTTGTTTGTTTGTTTGTTTGGGGTTTTTAATATATTTACAAATTAACAATTTTAATACTTAAAAAGGAAAGCAAAATAGCTTCTTGCTGGCAGATGAGAAATATAGCAATAAATAATTATCACTTCTTCCCTGTTTAACACTACGGAAAGTCTTGATGGGTGATATTCATTAACTTTGGATGAAATAAGGGAAGTCATTTATTTTAAACTTTATGTCATGATTTCTTAACCTGTTGCAATACAGTTAATCTACTCATTACTTTGGAAAGTAATCAGAGTGCTTAATAATTAGTACTGCTTTCAGTAATTCAGAAGACAAAAGTAAAGTAGCATTGTCAGTAGTGGAACTGCCAGGACATTTGTTAGATTTTATTTTATTATTTTATTTTATTTTTCTATTGCATTGCATTGCATAGCATTTCATCTTATTGCATGGAAAAGACCATGCAATGTGATTTTCATGTCCCCAAGCCTGATTTTTCTTGGTAGTGTTTAAATGCAGAAGAGAAAAGTGTTCTCTGTACAAATAGAGCCTTCAATCTTTAAGGAAGTCAGATCTTTAGTTCTATGTTAGGTTTGTCTTTTATAAATCAGAGCCCTGAGAAAAAGTGGCCAGATACTCACCAGGTTAGAGAAGAAGGCAGCCATGTCCTATGAAAAAGCCAGTTCCTGTTGCTTACTGGCTAGTACCTATCAAGAGAACCAAATGCTCACATTATGCAATAGCAGTGTCAGTGAACTAGTCCCATGTTACTGAAGTTAAATTTTACTTCAAGGGTTTTTATGTTAATTACACATATTTCAGCTGTTGTACAAAGTTTAGAATTGTTGGATTAAATATTTCAACCAATAGTTGTGTCTAGCCCAAGTAAACAAGATGGTCCTTGCAGGGAACCTGTGTGCTTCATGAACTCTGTTGTGTGCTAGAGGGATAGGGAACTGAGACATCGATTTTAAGCAAGAAATCGTAACTTTCTTAGTTTTCAGTATCAGCTGAGAAAGATAAAGACAAACTTATCTGTTGGGAATCAGATGGGGCTTGGACAGTGAACTTTGACATATAATAGGAAAGAGCTATTCTCTCTTCATGCAATGGCAACTGGAGCACATCGTAACTTAATCATTACTTAAAGGAATTGAAATACTCCATCATTTTGGAATGGGGTGCAAACTTTATAATTCTAATTGGAGTATCAGGCTTGAGCAGCTAAATATTTAATAGTAGCTGATTTTCTTTTGCTAGGAGAGAAAGATTCAACTTCATGCAGAGTTTTGTCTGGCACTTTCATTAGTATATCTATTTCTGTGTGATGAAAAAAAAATTGCTTTGAAACTGTCCTTTGAGTTGTCTTTTCTTTCAGACAGAAAATTTTCAGACTTTAACTTAATTTATTTCATACTTAAGAGAGTTTTGTATGTTTTAATTTGGTAAATGCCTTAGTTATCTTAATTGCCATTTGCCATTTACACTTCAGTTAATGAGGATGAAGGATTCATAAAGGACTTATTGGATGCAAGCAAACATATTTACTAGAAAATATTTCACATGCAAAGAGAATTCACAGATTCTCTAGGTAATGTCTGAAACGCAGCATTTAGCACCACCCAGCAATTTGTCCTATCATAACGTGCTCCTCAACATGAAGTTGACTTTCTTGATGTGTGTTGAGGGTTCATTGCAATTTTTTCCAGATTAGGTTCTCCAGCAGATAAGCTCTTGTTAGAGCACAAATAAGACTGTTCCTTTGATACTAAGAACTAATTTCATTTTCCATGAAGACAAAGCTGAAACAACATAATGTGCATCTGACAAAGGAAAGAAATTCTGCCTTAGCTGCTAGCATATGTGTGTGTCTAGCTGACAGCAGTTCACTGATACAGTTTTTAAGTATTTATATCTGCCCCAGTTAGGGTCAGTATTTGAGACATATCTCACCTATCTATCAGGTGATGTCTCTGGAAGAAAATGTGCATGTAGCATTCCTGAAACTTTTGAATGATTGTCCTCTCCCATGTATATTTGAACCATACCCTTTTGCTGTTTCATCCCTTGACCAGACTGTTACCAGAATACAGCTCTTGCTCCATTGAGCACAGGCGAAGGTTGACCCGTGCTCCAAATAGCTGTTCCACTTCGTTGTCACCGTAATGTTCCATAGGGCACCTGCTCATTTCCTGGTCCGGATCTTACAGGGAAGGCTTTCCTAATAACATCTAATGAATAACTGAGATCAGAGAATCAGAGAAGTGGCTTCCTAGAGAGTCACTCCAGCAGTGCTACATGGTGCCTTTCTGCTGACATTTCCAAAGACTTCAGGTACTGTTGTAAAGGAATGAAGAATGTTTTCAGAATGACTGGTTAGGAAAAGTGGATTCTGCTTTGCGAAGTGTTGAGATTTCCTTTCTATACTGGTATTTTTCTCCAAGTAACCTGTAGTTTTTAATCATGTTATATGTATATGGAACACTACAAAATTTCTGACTTCATGTTCCCTAGATTATCTTTTAGTGTGAAGGCTTAAGTGTCCTCCAGTACTAAGACAGGAATAATGAAAAACCCCAGTCATGGAAGGGTATGCACACCAATAACTTTATTTTTTCTAGTCAGCTATCCCTAAGGAAGATCTTGATGTTTGGAAAAAAACAGTTGTGGAGACCAGAAGTTTTATTACATGACAATCTGCCATTTTTATTATGTTTAACATTTCCAATTAAAAGTAAGCAGCGATTAAGATGAACAATTGAATTCATATTTTGAATAACGTTGAGCTGAAGTAAATATGCCAGTCAAAGCAATATCAGAGACAAGACCATTTATTTTACTCTGCAAGTCTAGAGTTTGGATTTTAATTTGTATAGTGTGCTCCACTGTGAGCCTTAACTTTGTTCATATTCTTCCTCATAGCATTGCTTTGCTACTAGGACTGTGTGAGCCTCTCATGAATAGAGGGAAACACACAGAATATTAGACACTTTGTAAAGAAAAGTTCCATGAGTTTGCATATTTCAAAAAAAGTTCCTGGTGAAATGAATCCCTGTGGCACTTTACAAGATCACACTACCCTACAAGGCTCACAAACACTTTTTACCTTTAACTATGTATAGCAAGAAGAAGAATTAGGAACTTGGTATCAGTTGGCTCGAAGCTCATTCACAGTTTGAAAGCCTGCAGTACGTGAACTCAAGTGCAGATATTATTACAGATCAGTGTAGAAAATGATATTGCACAGATGTCATTGGGAATGGTATATCACACGAGATCTGGAAATTAGAAAACTTGCATATGAGATGTTTTAACATATTCTCTCACTTTGTTTCTTTATCTCTGTGCACACTACATGCTTGTAAAAATTGGCAAAACTCCTATGTGAGACTATGAATTAAACCATAAATTGTTGTTGGAAATGCTTAAATGAATGTCTTAGAAATTCCTTAGGTTAGAGTTACACTTCCCACTTTTACTGTAAATCTTACATAGCTCTATGAGTCTGACAGAATATTCAAGGCATAAAGTATTTACAGTCATCTCTACAGCTGTCAATCAGGTTCTACACTTGCAGGGAACAATAACTGAAGAGTCTGTACTTATTGAACATCCCTGAAATATGAGTATATGTGATCACTCCCCCTAACTGCTGGTCAAAGCCTGGTGCAGAAGGTGTAATCCTCTGTGATGTGTTTTGTAGTTGTTGGAATATGCTTCTTTTTAAAGTTTAGCTTATGGAATTCTTCAGTGATTTCCATGATTGATTTCCCTTTTGTTTCTGGAAGGAAGAGGTGGATAATTATCCCTGAAGTGAAAAGTACCCCCATAAAGATGAGGAAGCAGAAGTGCTTGAGTCTTTCCTGTAGGGAAGAGCAAAGTGAGAAAAAGGGCAAGATGAGCATCTTTTCTTTTGTCACGTTCTTGGCACAGTATTTGCATTTGGGTCCCAAAGTACTTTGAATTTGATTCAGAGTTCTTTGCATTTTGATCTTTGACAAATATTTCAGTGAATAAGTATCTTTGGCAAATCAGAGCCCTTCAGTTACAAAAGTAAATTGGGGAGAGCAGGTGCCAAAGCCACGCTAGGCCAACATCATTGTCATCTCCTGCTCCTCTTCTTCCTCCTCCCATGGCCAACTTGAGCTTAGTGGCCCTGGGGGGTGTCCCATGGGAAGTTACTCACCACAATGAAGGGGAAGGTTGTTCCGATCACAAAGACGCCCAGCCAGTTAACAACTGCACTGATCACAAAAGCAGGTGGTCTGCATGAGAGCTTGAAAATTTCAACCCTAACAGAAACTGTGGCACCAGCTGAAACGAAAGAAGAATGAGAATTATTACTAATATCAACAAGTAATAACTGTTTGGTTTGAACATTTGGATTGAGAGTTACCATTACAGAGTCAGCAAATGTGTGGTGATATCATGGACTGGCATTCAAAAGACTTGAGTATGTCACTGGATTTTAGAAAATAAAATGTTTGTGACATCTTATAATCTGCTAGACATCAAAATATTAAATGATAAATTATTCAAATACATGTATTGGGGATATTCAAGAACTAGGTAGTTAACACATGGGAAAGCCTGATATCTCATGAAAGATGCTGTGTAAGGGTGGAAGAACAATTATTGCTACTAACAAGAATTCCCAGCATGATACAGCTAGATCGCCAGTGAATGATCTTCCCAAATTTACTTCCTGTGCATTTCAGTTAGGTTTTGAAGTCACAGGACTTCAACAGCTTTGAGTTAGGAAAATAATACAGCTCTGCCATATGGGAACAGGAATATTTTAAAAATTAATAGGCTTTTAAAAAAAATTTGAAGAGGAGCAGGTAGTACATGCTAGGAAAAGAATTACTTCAAAGTAGGTCTTCTGCACTGCTGTCTGTGTGGGATGGATTTTAACATTATACAACACTGAATTTAAAAGGACTCTTGCTTTTCTTTGATTTTTTTTTTCTTAGTATTAAAAAAAAAACAAACAAGAAAACAGACAAAAAAACCTTTTACCCATCTGCTTTTGCTCTATTTTTGCAGTATTTTTCCACTGAGTACTTTTTGCTCTCTTCCTCTCCTCTTGTTATCAAAACCCAAACCTGATGGTATTGAAGTTTCTGGCCAATGATTTGACCCACAATTTTTAAATCACTACAAGATCCAGTTAAATGAATTTATTTATGCTAAATGTTATGCAATATTATAAAGTATTTTCCTAGCTATATTAATGAAGTGAGATGACTCGATTCTCTTATTTCTTTTGAATGAAGTACTCACCTGGTCCAACTCCAAAGACAACTGTAAACAAGATAATCAGACAAAGGCTGCAGTACGGCATCCAGAAATACCAGTCCTGGGAAAAAACATAACAAATTTCTGGGTAAAATCTGTTGATAACCACAGGTCATAAATGCTACTTGTTTCCCAATGTTGTCACCTCAAGAAGAAATACAGAGTGTGGGGGAACTGGCAGAGAAATGTTTTTTCTTGGGGATGGAGTTTTTGATAGGTGAGCAGAGAAGCAGGTTTGCTGGTGCAGGGCAGCTGTCAAGCTTGAAAGTCTTAAATTGAAGGAAGTTTGGATAGTACTTTTGCACCCTGTCCTCCTTTCTTTTTGACCCCACGGTGCTTCCCCCCATGGTGCTTCCCCCAACCCTTAGAGATCTGGGAAGGTCAAATCGTATCTTTCTTCACTGTTGTTAAGGTATAAGTTCAATAACTGGTACTGAAAAGGAGCTTTACTAGATCTTAGTCAAGAAAATACAAGATTTGATGCTTTCAGAAAAATTTTTCCTCCCTCCTGTGTTTGAGATCCTTCATGAACGAAACAAAAATGGAGTTCTGCTGCCACCTTGCTTCAAGGATAATTTTACAGTAGTGTCTATAGAGTAGCTCTTGGATGAATACTGGTAACCCAGGAGACTTGCTTCTGAAGAAGCTACAGTAAAGGCACAGTGTTATAGAGGTGAACTAGTCCTCAGTCTGTGAACAAATATGTGCATTCCCAGTATCTTCTACACCAAAGTTAAATTTCAAATTAACTGATGCAAAGAGTCTGGGGTTTTGTTTTTAATTGTTAAAAGCTACATGAATAGAACGGGACATTTTCCCAGGACTATCTTTTGATCTCTGCTGGCCATTGTGCTTGCCGTCTGATGAAAGCAGGAACCAGTGCTAATATCCTGGTGGTTTATGTTCTCCTTGCTGTGTTCACAGGATTATGCTGAAAGGAAGGCAGGAGTACAGGAGACTACTTTCTGAGAGAGGGTTTAAACCTAAAGCTTGATCTTTAGGATATTCGCCTCCCAGAGGGTAAGATGGGAGAAGTTATTTTGGCCCTTCTAAGCCTCACTTTCCTTTCTCAGTGGCATTGTCCTGCCTGTGAGCAGAGGTTATCAACAGAATAAGTAGAGAAATCTGCCATGAGAAGAGTTTCTTTACCTGTAGGGAGAGAGTCACGGTGATAGCAGCTAGCAGTGAACCCATGATCCAATAGCCTCCTCTTAGGAGCACTTTCCTGCCCAGTCGCTCAATGATGGAGCTCTGAAGGATTGAAATCACACTGGTATCCATGCCAGAAGGGCAAATTGTCACCCATTCCCCTAGTAATGTAACTTACACAGACTACAGCAGCTACAAGTTCAGAGAGTCCAACAGAGAGGGTCATATAGGAGATCATTCTTTCATCAAAGCCGGCTGCCTGCAGGACTTCAAAAGTATAAAAATAAATCTGGAAGGAAAAAAAAAAAAATTCAACCCAAAACATAAAACAGTAAGAGAGGAAAAATAACAGATATTTTACCCTGGATAAGAGCTGCTAACCAAGAACCATGCAGCTCAGCTTTGGAGTTATCTAGAATTCTGCACTCTTTTTGGTGGCATTCACTTTATTGTCAGACAATAACATTGTAAATTGTAATTAATTATCTATAAAAGAGAAAATAAAAGGATCTTCAGCTGCTGCAATGTAGCTAGGTTTGAAGAATCCTGATTTATGTGCTTTCAGAAACAGACAGGTATACCATCACCTTGGAGCCCATCCAAAAACATCATTGTAGGATATACTCTTCATTCTCAAGAAGAGCATGGGTTATGGAGTCGTGAGGGGGTAAAACAAACATCTTTTCAAGTACCTCTGCTACTATTTGGAGATAGGCTGAAATGATAAAAATCCCAGCTTAAGCTGTGTTAGACTTAGCTGTGTATTTCCTTTACAGATGTTGCTGCATTGTGATGTTAGAGGTAGAAAATCACGCAGGCAAGTGCAAAGCTGTGGCTTCAAAACGATCCCAGAAGGAAGGGAGAACTGCAGAAGCTGCTGGAACAGTGAGTATGCTCATTGATTAGCTTTAAAGGTAGAGCAAGTGTACTGCCACCACATCTTAGGATGCTAAGAGCTGAGGGCCAAATAGCAGCAGTCGCAGAGAGCGGTAACATAAAAACTACTTTGAGGATTTTGCCAATATCGGGTGTGCTCACTTGTAACAGTGCATTCTGGGGCCTTGTAATGGCTTCCAAAATTGGCTATTAAATAAGCCTAACTACTGAGGAAAGTAACTCCAGCAGGGACCAACAGCTGGGCCATGGGATGTCACAGGAGATCCTGGCCAAGCTTTGCAGACTACTGCTGCTGCTCCTGTAGGAGGGCTGGCAGACAGCAAGTTGTAAAAAACGGAAGGAGCTGCTGGGAGCCATGATGTCTCCTTTAAAGCTGTCAATAAGTGTTTTGAGACTTTAAGGGGGAAATACACTCAACTGCATTGATGCCACATAGCTGCACTGTGGCGGTCAGAATAACTATCATGTACAGCTGCCAACGGAAAGCTGGTTCTTTCATTAGCTCCAGGACACTCAAGATCTTGGTGTTTTTCATTGTTGCCTTCTCTTTCATGATGTCATCAATGTCTGCTTGGTGATGGCCTTCACCCCAAAGCTGCCTTATGGCTGTGGAGGAGAAGGAGAGTGAGACCTGCCATGTTAATTCATCTGTTGCTCGTTGCCTAAGGAGATTGTTGCATGGATGATGCAAGTGTCTGGCAGCACAGCATGCATGGGCTGTGGCTGTGGTGTGAGGCAGACATGTCCTATAGAATGTTCCAGAGTGTTGGTCTCCTCCTGCACAGAGGGACCTGTTCTGACAAAAGGGCCTAGTGAGGTGCACAATGACTCCCTCCCTGCCCAGGGTTTCTCCTTCTCTCAGGGTATGAGCAGGGTACACAGCCAACAGGCAGACCTGAGGGGTGCTCTGCGGAGCCCTGCAGTGCAAACAGACATTTATCAGTTATCACTGGACTGACTGCTCAAGTGGTGTCAGCTGAATGCAAAAGGTTTTGCAATACAGAACTGCAGAGGGTAGTAGTTTCATGTTCTAGGTGGGGGCTATGACAAAAATATACTTAGTAGGCATTCACAGAGTCATCTGAGAAATGAGCAGCTTCATCCTGGTTATTTTTTTCATATGGGGAGAGCAAACATCACAGACCAACTGAAAGCCAAGTGAGGAACAGGAACCTGGAGTTCTCAGTTACCTTTTCTGCAGCCATCCTGGTCTCCTCTGTGCATGAGGAGATATGGTGGGGACTCAGGGAAGAAGGGCAGAGTGGCTAGCTGGACCAGTGCTGGAAGTCCACAGGAAGCCATCAGCATGGGCCACAGAGACTGGCTGCCCAGCAGCTCCCTGGTGGGGATAAAACATTTGTGTAGAATAAAAGTTCATTAGATTTGTTTTGAGGAGAGAAAGGAATGGATGGAAAAACAGAGGAAGAAACAAAAGGTAGAGGGGATCCAGAAATGATCTGAGTGGGAAATCAATTGTATTATACCTTTGTCCTGAAATTTGCCCTATGGCTTTTCCCAGTGACCAAAAGAAAGAGGAAGTAGAGTTTGCAAATCCACGCAGCTTCCTAGGGGAAATTTCCCCAACATATTGATGATGTAGAGGAGCACAAAGACCTTGAGGTGAGGAGAGAATTATGAGAGAGAAGAAAGAAGAAAATCATAACCATTGGAAATAAAATTGCATGTAAATAATTGTTAGGGTATATAGTGGTCTCATGCACCAAATTGTTTCTTACACCTCAACCCACCTATGAGATTTTTCAGTACCAGATTTTCTAACCCTTTCTACAAAAGTATTTGGTTCCCGTCCTTTCTGCACAGTGCAGTTTTCTGATTGTGAGAAATAAGCAGTTTTCCCTTTGTGGTGTAGGTGTAGCCTAATCATAATATCTCTTGTGAGCCTTGGTGTATTTTGAAGGACACAGAGAAAGGGAAGTGCCAAATAACTAAACACCCTACAGTAATATTTAATTTGCTTGCAGCTAAGCCACAAAATCTCAACCTTTTCTGACACTATGCTATAGACGAGCTATATGGTAGATCCATAGCAGATTAAAATATACAGTGTTATATTCAGTGTTGATCTGGGGGGAGAAATAAATATTTCTTTTACATCATGTGTCAATAATTTTGATGATTTCAGGCAGAACTGATGTTCTAGCTAATAGTGAAGTATGTAATAAATCAGATATTCTGAAAACTAGTCTGGGAACAAAAGCTTTTTCCTGTTATGTTGCTTACAGTCCCTTTTATCTGTTTTGAAAGCACCAAGTTGTACTCCTGGCTTTATGTAATGTAAAACAATGGAGATATGAAGTCTTTTTAACAAAAATTAGGTCTTTACATGAGACATGATACAGGTTCTAGATCATGGCAGGGTGAGTGTGTGGCTAGTTCTGAAAGTATAACTGTTGTTCTTTGATATGACTATGTCAGAGAAGAAATGTACAAAATACAATTATTTGAAATATAGCCATTAATTTCGCATGAAGTGTGTTAAAATAGGCATCCCTCTAAATAGCCACACTGAATGGAATAGCAGCTTTTTGTGTAGGAGACAAATACAAGACATACTGATACCACCAGAGGATGTTTTTGCTGCATGTGGTCTATCTGCCAGAAGCAATTTTGTTTGATTATGCTCAGCTCTTTGTACTAACCTCAAGGACTTACGGCTTTGTAACAGGTTGAGTACACTTGTAAAACATACCTGAAATATGTTCAGATTCAAAATTAAATGGCCATGTCCTTGAACAGCCTCGTTCTCTGGAGCCTTATGAGAATACTAGCTTTAAAACACATACCATGTAATTTCCAGTACTGTTAACCAGAATTAAGATATTATACATATTTTTTACATCAGAAAAAAAAAACTTGTTCCATATTGTATCAAAACATTCATAACAGCTCTGAATATTTATGGACTTGGGAGAGCTGAATTTCATTTGGTATCAGTTAAATTAGTAGTAACTATGTTTTTTATTTCTGGATGTTATTCTCTTTATTGCTGTCTTCTGACAAGGGGACAGTGACTTTACTATTTCCTTTTCCTAGTGGGGGGTTATTATTTATTTCAAATAAAGATATAAAATTTTGGGAAAGCCTGATGACCTGTGGAGAAATCACTTACCTGCACTCATTCCACACATGAAGCGTCCTATTAGAATCATTTCAAAGGACCGGGCTATTTTACTGCAGCCCATGATAGATGCTGCCACTATCATGAGCAGGTTGTTGCACAGTAGACATTTCTTTCTGTAAGTGCAAGAAAGTAAATAGAATTTTTGTAAATTGGAAGAGAAATAGCACTTAAGGTCCTGGCATGTAGGATGTCTTTGGTGAAATTGTCTTGTTAGTTTTGTAAAATTATACATATGTGGTTCAGGACAAAGTAAGCCCTTCCACACTGCTGCCTCTGGATATTCTGGACTCCCACGTGTCTTGGCACACAGCTAGACCTGGGAATTCAGAAACACTTTTTGTACTGTAGTAGGGTTTTGTAATGGAGAAAAGTCTTAAAGCTTTTCTGCTCTTGAAAAACCATAATGAAACACATTGATGTAGCACTCAGGAGCATTTCAATGCTGCTATATTTTGGGTAGCACCTCCAAAAAACTCACTCTGTCTTCATCTCAGGAACTGCCTTCTTGCTGAAACTAACTCATCCTGAGCAACTGCCTCTGGTGAGACAGACTGGCAGCACAGGTGGTTAGTCTGTGCCACAGGACAAGGACAAGAAGCAGCAAAATCTGTTGACACCATGGCTAAGATGTCTGTATTACAACTGTGACCACGCCCAAAAGTCTGTCTCGGATTTAAAACCTCAACAGTCATTTCCTTAAGCTAAGATTCAATTGACAAATCGTCTTTAAACATACGTACTTGCCGTACTTGACAGTCAGGTATCTACTTCCTGAAGAACCCAAGAAACCTCCTATACCAAAGATGGACACAGTGATAGACCACAGGAACAAGAGGTTATCCTGATGGATGGGGTAGCCGTATCGCTCCAGCCAAGTTTCATTAATGAAAGCCTTAACATGCTGAGAGAGAAAAAAAGAATGTTCATTAACAACAACTGTGACTCCAGTGCATGTATTATATTGTATTTAGAACATAATTTTGCTGCTTCAGCTGAAGTCACTATTTCATGCAGACTCTAAAAGAGTGCGTTAGCTATTAGACATGGTGTAACAGAGTATGGTGTGTTCATTTTGTCATTAAAAAGGAGCTCTGAGGAACTGAGGCACAGATTTGTAGTGAAGAATAGCATCAGATGAGACCACTGAAGTAGGCCTCTGTGCTGTAGGTTCATAGGGGAGACAGATGTCACCCCAATCACCATGCATCTTCTGAAGAACAGTTCTATAAATGACAACTTGCAGGTCTCTCTCTTTTCTTCTGTTTTCAACACTTTGACATATTCTGCTTTACATGATAGCATAGTAATGAGAAACAGTCATGAGAGGAGAAGAGAGTGATTAAATCCTTGCTGATTGTCAGAAAGGAGCATCCTCAAGTAGGAATGTAGACTAAGTGCCACCCATAACCCGTGTGCCTACCTGAGACATGTATGTAATGGTAGAAATTTGAAAGCCAATTTGGAATGTTCCACCGATCCCCAGGACAGTGATCATTTGAAAGAGCCCCTGGTACTGTACCTGCAGAGGTAGAACAAAATCTTCTTAACCTTGTTTCTTGGAATGTGCCTTTCATTCTCCAAAATGTATCATTTTTTCAAGAGATTTGCAGATGGGCATATTCCCTCTGATTACCCTTCTGTGAAGTGTACATCCCCACATCCCTCTACATCCAATTCAAGAAATTGCAGCCTTTATCTATGGAAACCACTACATTTCCTTCCCCCTTCTCCTCCTTGATAATTAGTCAACGGAGTAGCAAGCTGAAGGTCATTCCACACTCCAGGGATAAAATATGTGAGAGTGGTTTTGAGGACGGAGGTCTTACTTTCCTCTCTGCTCTCTGGAGAGTGTCAAGGCTACCTGCAGATCAGACCTGGGCCCACACAGTAGTGACCAGGTCCTCTGTACCCAGGCCTTTCCTATCTTATCTGGACTGCTGTGCTAGCTACCTCTCAGGGCCTTGAATGGTGGGCAGTGAACCCTCAAGTAAAGTTTTAGGGCAAGGCCCCCTGAAATTGCCCCACAGCAGCTAAAAATAATTAAAATGAAAAAGAAAAAAAAAAAAGAGGCTAATGTTGCTTGTAGCATGTTTTTTCACTCAACTGTTGTTTCCATCAGTGTGGCAACCCTTGGAAATCCATGGGTTTTTTACCTAAATGGAGAGGAGGAAAAGCAAAAACGAGGATGGAGCAAAGAAAAGTCCTGGGACGAATTTCCCTTCTGCAGTTGTTCTGGTTAAGCTGTGCTGTAGGAGGAAAGTCTCTTTTCTAGCTTTTATTACCATCATCAGTTGTAACTCTTGCCCCTTTTGCCTGTTTCAAGCAGTATGGTCATCTTAATCTCTTGGGAGCTTTGAGAACAAGCATCCCACTTTGATGTCAGTTCCACATCTGAGAATACAAAACCAGCATGGTACTTAGGTTTTCACTACAGCAGCCTTTGCAGCGGGACCTAGTGAATATGCTATGGAACAATGAAAAATTGCCAGCCTTTCAGAGGTGCCCTGCTGCATTCCTCTCTCCTGGACGAGAGGTTAAGTGTGTCCTGCACAAGCTGGAACCTCTTCCTCAAAGAGACATTGTCCTAACTGGAGGTGCTTCACTGATAGGAGAGTTCAAGATGCAGCCATGACCAGGATGTAAATGCTGCAGGCTCCCACAAACATCTTTGCCAAGATGTGACAGCTGCCAACATCCAGTCCTCTTCCCTGCCTTTCAAAACCTCTGCCTGCCGTCTCTTGCACTAAATTATTAGTGATATATTGAACAAAATTTTTTTTCATCAGGTAAGCAAAGCAAATTATGTTTGAGGGTAAGCAAATATTTTCCAGTAAAGGAAAACATTTAAGAAACATTAACAAACTGATAAAAATATGACAAAGATGGATGGCAGAGCATATCAAGTGCAAACATCACTAATATCTCAAAATGGTGCAGAACCACTTCTGAGATGCCTTTTGTGAATAGGAGCCTTGTTTTTACTGAGATACTGATTTTCTTTTCTTTGGAACACTACTAGTGTACAAAAATGTGACAGATGTAAATACCCCACCAAGTACTTACCAGGTCTGCTAGGAAGCTGGTCATTTCTGACTAGGGGCTGGTTGTCCAGTGTGTGATGTCTTTGTCATCACAGGCTTCTGTGTCTCCTGCCTACTGGTATGGCAGTGGGCATTTGGCTTCAAGGACCAGAGTTAAATTTCTACTCTTTTGTCTTCACTCCCTTATATTTACTTCGACTGGCCAAAGTTAACACTGCTGGATTAAATATTTCAGGAAATAATTGCATCTAGTCCAGTCTGCAGGGGGAATGTTTCAAAGCAGAGGAAGTTTGCTCCTGTGGGGTAGCAAGGGCTTTGAACAGGGAAAGGAGTACTGTTCAGTCAAAATGACCTAAACAGTTTTCCAGGAACAGTAAAATACTTTACTTCTATGATACAGATCAATGTGTATATCAGACAGAATCTGCAGAAAGCAAAAAGCAACTGGTACAAGGTTTAGGTACTGTTATTTATTACTGAGTAAAGTATGCGGTGTTCTCTTTCAGAGTCATTGATATAGTAAATAATGTTTATTAGATGAAAAACAGGCAAGTTTTGAAGCCTAATTGTGCTGTTTTGGATTTATGTATCAGTTAGCCTCTACCGAGGAAGGGCATTTCTTGTCTGGTGTTTATGGGGGTGTTTGTCAGCCAGGTATTTTGGAAAGGCAGTAAAAGATACTGTGTCTGGAAGAGACTTTTGGAATAGAGCATCAGGTCCTGAAGGCTCCATTTGAAACAGCTGCTAAGACCCACTTACTTATGAGAGTAATCAAAGAAGGTAAATATTTCCAAATGAGTTAGGATGGCACAACTGGGATTTTAATCCTTCAGGTTTCAGCTTTGACACAGAACAACTCTCAAATCAGTGTTGCAGCCATTGAAAAGTCACCTTCGGTTCCCAGAGGCTCCTCTCTTGTGAGGTGAAGCTTGAACTGTAGCTCTATGTGGCTTCTGCTAGGGACAGCATTTGGAAGAAAAAGGTTTGCCTCAGCGTGCAGTTGATACTCTGTGCTGTTCCTTCTTTCACAGTCTTCTGCTTGCTCTTACTTATGCCAGGGGACTTTCCCCCACCCCCAGGGCTTGAGGTAGGGCCAGATGGGGCAATGGGGTTGTACTGAATCCCTCAGTAAATGCCCAAGCTCACCCCTGGGACTTGTATTTCAGTTCATAAAACACAGAATGCAACTATTTACAGAGGAGTTTACTGCAAATACTGTGAGTCTAAAGAAAAGAGAAAAAAACCCCAACACGTTAATAATGAAAACTTGGTTACTTGTGTAATTCCAGATGTTGCCTATATGACTGCAGAGCAAATGCTGTTTATTCTGGCTTGCAATAGCATTTAGAAGGATTTGGCATTTTTAAAAGTATTTTCTCTTGAACACCTGTCATCATTATTCAGTGTTTGACCTACAGAAGTGTAAATAGAGGTGTTAATGATGGGTGAATTTCCTGAGAAAGTAGGCGGCATTCACATGAAGCTCTTTTCTCTCTCTTTTCACTACTGGTACAGCTACTCTAGCTCCACAAAAAGAAAAGGGATGAGAAGGCTCTAGCAGGCAGTAGATCAAAGAGGCCGTGCTCTGCCTTCTAGCCAGTTTTATTACCTCTGCTGACAACAAAAGCAACAGCTACTGAAGCCATCGTATTTACAGAACATAACCGTTGAATAGAGTCATAGAATGTTTTAGACTGGAAGGGACCTCTAGGGGTCATCTGGTCCAGCCTCCCTACACAGGTAGGGACATCTCTACCTAGGGCAGGTTGCTCAGAGCCCCATCAAGCCTGACCTTGAATGACTTTAGTGATGGGGCCTCTACCACCTCTCTGGGCAACCCATTCCAGTGCTCTATCATCCTCATATTAAAGAACGTTTTTCTAATATCCAGTCTAAATCTATCCTTTCCTAACTTAAAACCATTGCTCCTTGTCCTATCAAAGACAGACACAAGCATAACCCTGACGCACTAATGGTGATGCCACTGCTTGTATTCAGTTCTGTTGGGTGCCATCTGCAGCCTCACAACAGTGATTTTGGTCCTGATGCATGGTCCTGTACTGAAATAAGTAAGGCTGGATGGCATCTAAATTTCCATCTGCTTCTTTGAGGTGTCAGTCACAGCAATGAAGTAGTATGAAGCTGAGAAAGCTAAGAGAAAAAAAGCCTATCTTGTTTTATCTCTCCCTTTAAGTAAAAAATAGGCAGGGTGAGTAGTAAAAATAACTGGAGGTGTTGCTTGCAGGGGTATGAGAAAGAGGCCTTGGCATGGGGCTAAACCAGCACACACACGTTAATATTGGTGGGTTAATCATACACTGCCTGGTTTATCAGTAACTGCAAGAGATGCAGGAATAGTAAGCATTTGGGAGAACAGGCCTCCTGAGGTTTGGCACATTGGATTTGTGCAGCCTGGGAGGATGAATGACGAAGATGGAAAGGTTCCCTAAGCCGTGAAGTAGCGAAGGTGCCAAGCAAGACTATTTGTGAAGGATTGACTTCTTGTGGGAGACACTGGAGCTGTATCATAGTGAGAATGGTTGGACTTCATAAGAGAGGGATAGAGGGATCCAAGGCTTGTGCTTTTAAACCTGACATGGTGTTGTGTGGCAGCGGTGAACAGTCCCGATGCAATGTTCCAGATGTGCTTTTGCTGAGACAGGTTCTTGCAGAAGGACTATCAAAGACAAAGTGATGCTGAACAAGATTACAACAGAAAATTCTCTCTTCTGTATGTGCAGAAAGGTTGGGACTTCTGAAAATAAGATAAGAAAAAGAGAAATAGGAGAGTAAAATCAGAGAGAAGGAACTGACAAATGATAATGGAAGTTACCACAGCAGAATACACTATTGATCTAGTGCAGTGCCAACAGTGAAGACTGATCCTAACATGTATTTTTCCATGTCTATTTAGCTACTCTATGGCTTTATGTCTGTTCAGCACAGTTCAGAGGTACTGTCACTTACAATTGTACCACATTGTGAAATCCGTGCAAACTGGGAACAGAACAGCATAGAAGGAGATAAATGTTATATTTGTGTTCCATTGGTCTCACGCTGTTCTTATTTTCAAATAGGTGACTCAGGCATTAGACATTCCCCTTTACCACATGGTCAGGGAAACTGCAAGCTGTATAGAAGCATCTCACAGAGGGGATGAGGGAAGAGGGCATGGTGGCAAAAAGAAACATAAGATGGATGCAGGCAGCACTTTGTTAGTCTTTTTGGAGGTGTGGGGCACAGGAACTGTTGTGGGAAGGTTGATGTACACAAGCCAGTGTGCCCCCAGTGTTATTGCAGAATAAATGCCCATAATACAAAACTTCTCTTCTTAAATAACATGGTGTATTTATATGGCACTTGGCCAGCTCAGTGAAGCTCTCTTTTTTTCTGTTAGGTAGATAGTGAACACCAGTTTTGCAAATGGAGTGGTAGACAGATGGGCAAAAACCATTCAAAGTCAAGGCAGCAGCCAGGTGATAGCCAGAGGTAAATCTCATGAGAGCTTGACTCTCACCCAGATACCACTTCTTTTATAGTGTCTGCAAACTTAAACTGTAGAATTTTCTTATGGACACCTAAGAGGTTTTTAGTGTGTGGAGAAGGGAAGATACCCAACTACAGTAATGCCAGAGAATTGCAGAGTTATGATCAAAACACACAGCTGCCAGTGCAGAGTCTTCCATCACTTCCAGCACACCCAAGGTTTTTAAGTTTTCCATCACTGCCTTTTGTTTTTGCAGATTGTCCATTTCTCCCTGGTACTCTCCTTCACCCCACAGTTTCCTCACAGCTGTGAAGAACAAAGAGGAAGGCTTGATACAACTGTATTAGTCATGCATCATATTCTTTGTACATGCAGATTTATTTAGATTATTTATTAGTTATTCCCCTATTTTTAGATTTTGTGATATTAACAAGCACGGTATGAGAACACCAGTGACATACAGTTAGTTATAACCTGTGTTCACAGTATTGCAGAAAATAAGACCCTTCTCACAGCTATTAGTACATAAACATGAATTAACACTGTACAATTGTCAAAACATCAGTACAGTCTCTGATCTTTCTTTCCCTGTCTGATCACTTGGCTCTTGCTACAGCATCTTGGAAGTGCCTTCCTTGAACCTGAACAGAGAAACTGTGGTTACAATCACTGGCAGCTCCTCGCATTGATAACATAGCATATTGATTCATTAAAGGGCTTTGTGTTCGTATGCACGTGTGTTTTCATCTAGAATTACAAAGACAAGCTGTATCTAGACAGGTTAGCTGGAAAGAGTTTGTAGCAAATTGAGGCAATTTATGCAGTTTGCTGACAAGACTGTCTCTGTTTCAGTCAGGTGGCTGTGGTACCCAAATTGCCTCATTTAAAATTACCTCACCTGATATTCCGTGAAAATGTTGACTGCCTGTGTTAACATCTGTTAAGTGGAGAGGCTGCTCTGTTCATTGCCTGGACATGTCCGCTCAAAGGCAACTACAGCCCAGATCTTACTGGTTTCTTCTGTAGAGAAGGGGGAGTGGGAAGAACTAAGAATGGAAAGTCAATGCAAACAATTTGCAACTTATTTTGGGAAGTATCCTTTACATTTTGACACCATTACCAACGACTCCTGAAGATGCTCTATCTGCTTAAACTTTTTTTCACCCTGGCTGCGTAGTTGTTCGCGGAGCTTTGAAAGCCAGTTCTGAGGGATCCACCAACTCACACAACACAAAGAACATTACAAAACCACTGGTACTGAACCTGAAAGGAATAGTACAAGCTCATCACAAAAGGAACTGGTAATATCATAGTCTCTGCATTTCTAGGATACCCTCTTCTTTGATGATGCTTAAATAATCTTAGCAGAACATGCAAAGCACCAATTGAAAAAAAAAAAGATCTGCTAGATAGAGGTTCTGGATTGTGAGTTGTGTTGCTCTTCTTCACATTATTTGATTAACCAATCCACAAAAACACCCTTTTCAAATGCCAAATTTCGTATCACTACCAGGCTACTAGCTAGGAAAGCATAATGGTATCCCAGTTGTAAACAGGAAGGTGTGGGAGCAGGTGGAAACAGTACGGAAATGCCTCACCATTTAAGTACTGGAGAACCTTTAAACTTTATTTTTTTTTCTTTCCAATCAGTTTCTCTATCCACCTGGTACTTCCTTGAAAGATTCTGTGATGATTTAGTCCAGAAAGTTATTTCTGTGTTGTTCAATTTTTTATTTTTAAATGTTAGCTCTAATTTTTACAGTAACAAAACTAGAAAGACCATCCACTGTCCACCCTATTGTTTTGAAAACAGTTTGTACATGTGTATTGCATTCTCTTTAGGAATCGTAATTGCACCAGACAACCTCTTAATTCTTCTGAAAGCTTAGTATTAGCAGCTGATACTGCCAGCTGGAGTACTCACCACTTCTGAAAGGAGCTTTTCCATCTTCTATCAAAAGGGTGGCTGATGCCAGGCAGACAGAACTCTGTTAGACTGAGGAAATGTTTTCTGTCAGGCCTTTTCTGCACCTTCTGCTTAAGTAACCATCTGACTCAGAGACTGAGGTTAATGTTTACTTTGTATGATTTCTGTTGCCTGATGTTTTTTCAAGCAATTAGTGCTTAAAATGGATGGATTAAATATTTCAGTGACTCAATAGGAGACGTCCCTCTGAATGGGAACATTTTGTAGCGTGAGTGCTCCCTATTTGAATACAGAGAATGAAACCAGATTGACTATAGAATCTAGGCCAGGTTTCAGTTGCTGTAAACACATTCGCACTTTAACATCAAAGTTTCTTCTGTGGCTGTTCCTTTAGAAGTAGCAAACACATTATTTGGAATTTTATAATAGAAAACTCCCTAAAACTCAACTCTGATTCAGTGCTTCAGCTCAATGATAGTCAATATGAATAGTTAAACTGCAGATAGGACTTATGGTCCTACTAACCAGGAGGCATGGTATACCATTTGTAACTGTGACAGAAATGGAAAAACAATTGTTTGTCCTATACAAAGGTAGAAGATTTTGGGGGTGAAGTGATTAAATGCTGCAGTGGTCAGCAGGATTAACAGCTCTTGACCAGCAGCAGTCCATGGGTACTGGGCAGCACAGCAGTGCTGAAGTGTAGCATTGTATGCTGATGTGTGCTGGAAGAGTGTAGTGCATCCTAGGCTAGTACATGGCTAGCAGACATTGGCTATCACAGCTGCTGCTTTCTGGTTTTGGAGCAGTTATTTATAAAATGGGCTGAATTTTTAAAGTGTCTGCTCTCTCAGTACTGTCTCAAATTGCCTTACTCCCAGTCTCAGTCCAGGGCTCTGGTCCTCTAACTCTCAGCACTGCCTGTGTGTGTTAACCCTGGTGCCATCTATGAGGTACGCAGAATAAGGCAGAAAACTTGCTCCAGGTTTTGCTACAACTGATGTGCATGGAGGGTGTAGTCAGTTTTCTCCAGAGGATGCAGGTGGGAGTTCTTCTGTACACAATGCCCAGGGATTGGGGCTGGTGCCTGACTGTTGTTGTAGAGACAATCAGGACATACAGTTACTTGATGTCATCTCAAGAAATTAGAACAAATTGAGTTCTCTTTGTTATTCTACCTGGTATTTGTTCATGTGCAGTGTTCATGTCAATACTAAGTCCTTTACAATGTTGTATCATAAAGAGATGACATGAAAATTGTTTGCAAGAACTATGTTTATGTTTCTTTCTCTCTTCATCCTGCTCTTAATCCTGAGCAGAGCTTTCTTACAAAGTAACAAACATAGAAGCAAATCCCGTTTCTTTAAAATGATAGCAAAGGAGAAAGACTTGAAATAAAATTGATGTGTTATGCCTTAAAATATTTTCCATATGCCAATTCTGAGAAATGTCTGTAGTTACTAATGTCTTCCTGCTACAGAGATGTCCTAGGAAGGAGCCATTGTCTCTCACCATGAAAAGCAAAGATTGATATAAAATAGGACTACTTAGATTAATGACAAGCTATCTGTGGATTTCTTTCTGGATTACAATTTATTGATAAAAGTCCATGTTAACGTTCAGCTTTCAGTTCAGTTTTGAGACAGGGCTTTTTGTCAGTGGAAGTTGCTTATGGTGGCCTATCAGAGCTTGGTGCAGAATGTCTTTTCTTCAGTAGCACTCTTCTCCACAGTCTGATGACATTTCTTCTTAAATTGACATGTTTTGAATTCTTCTGTGATTTCGGAGATGGACTTCCCTTTTGTTTCTGGGAGGAACAGGTAGATGAGAACCGCTGAAACAACCAGGACAGCAATAAAGATGAGGAAGCAAAAAGGACCAAGAAGCATCTGGAGATAAAAACAGAGTAAGATGAGTGATTTCCCTGGCAACACTTGCCCCTGTAGATCTTTCAAAATTGTTGATTTGTCCCCGTGAAATAAGGAATGTTTGTTTTAGAGAAGGAATATTTATTTATCTCTTCAGTCTATTTTTGAGGCAGCAGATGATGTCTGAAGTCTAGGGAAGTATTTCACATAAATGGTCTCCATATGCCAGTAGCAATAAAGGATTCACAGCTTTGATCATCTACAAGGCATTTCATCCTATTCCCTCTCCAGACCAGCCTAGAAAACCAGATTAAAATGATAAAGGAAAAGGGAAGATTTGAATCAAATTACATACAACAGCAAAGGGGAAAATCATCCCGGTGAAAGTGAGGCCTAGCCAAATGACAATTCCACCAATTACAAAAGCAGAAGACCTTGTTGAGAGGGTGAAGATTTCGTTCATGACAGATGCGACGGCTCCAGCTGAGGAAAAACCATAAACAAGCAATGGAAACGTAGTTAACAATTTTCCTCAAAGTGAGTGAACTGGTATCACTGGTCAAACACAGTCCCAGTAAGTCAGGCTACTGTGAGATCATCTAAATTTGGGCAGCACAGCCATGTCTATCTGAATTCCCTTAAAGACTTCTCCTATGGTCCATGGAGAGAGATGGACACCCCTGAAAGGCAGTTGCTATCCACATAAGAGGTAAAAAATACAGAGATGAAATGCCCAGAGACACCTGGGTTCTGCTACCGTGGGAAATCTGCTAGGTTTTCAAGACATTCATGGTCCTCAAATACAGCCTTTACAATAATGATCTGAATTTGGGGACTGTAATAACTAAAAGTAATGTTTAGTCAGGGAACTTTCGGAGTAAATATTGGTCTTAAGTAAGAGAGGTTTTAACAGACAGCTGTAAGTTTGGTTCTGGCATTACTGATGTAGGTGATTCAGAGTGACATTAAGGGGGGATGGGAAAGGACAGGGCGATGCTGAGACATACTGTACATGCTATCAGGTGTCATTCTTTAATAGAGTAGGATATTACAGATGATCTGAGAAGAACAATATTTAGAAGAGTTTATCTCTGCCCTTTGGCCAAGACAGGAGTCGGACCAGTTGAGCCTGAATGCACTGAACAGCATTCACACCCTCCAAAACAAGTCCTGGTGAATTGATTAAGAAGCATTTTTTTGGCTCGAACCTGTAATCCAGTGAGAGGAAATAGGGTCCTGATTCATCAGTATCTGAATAATTTCAAATAATTTGTTAAATAAATTGTTTCTTGGGTCGTTAATTCATAAAAAATTTGGACTCCCTCAATTTCTACCCAAACTAAGCTGTTGATTTCCAAAGATATATTCACACAGTCCTGTTGTACTGCCATATATTCATGGCCTGTGTTTATCCATGTTGCATTTATTGTTGTACTCACCTGGCCCTATTCCATAAGCAATGATGAATAAAAAGATGAGAATAACACTGCAGTAACGCATCCAGAGGAACTGATCCTGGACAAAGGCGAAAGGAAGGAAGAGAATGAAAACTAATTTTATAGCATGGCTGATCCAAACATATAGGTGAAGCAATATTTATGAAAAAGCCCATGACACTGAGCATCTGACACAGATGCTCACTAAAACTACTTATCTTTCTGTACTGAATTTAGCAGAATGCCAAAAGTAGCCTGCAGAGTCATTTACAGAGGTGAGCTGAACTGCACTGGTCTGAAAAACAAGTAACAAGTGCCACGCTAATTATAGCATGAGTAAAGTTGTTACTGATTGAACCTGATTATCTTACTGAATTAGACAACTTCAGAGAAATGTTTAAATCTCTGTGAACCAGAAGGTATCTATGAAAGAGAAAGAAGCTGAAGGTTTATGGGCTGAGACTGAGATTGCAATGCAGTTCAAAACACTGGCACTGCTGAAGCCATGACACGTTAGTACTTTCCACCATCCTGACTGGAAGTAGCTGGAGAGCTGCACTATGTAGCTGGATCACTTGTATCAAGGGTGGAAATTGGTGGTTGTTGGAAGGGTCAGTATATGCTGCTTCTGCTGCAGGAGGCATGGGATAGCAAATGGGAAAGGTGACAGCAAGGATGCTCATCTAGGGATTTAAAGGACAGCAGAACAAGACACAGGTGAGGTTTGGAGAAGTCAGGCAGGCAGAGAACTGGAGAAAAGCTGTGCCAGGCCAATGGCTTTACAAAATGTTTTTCAATGGCTGTTTGAAAGCCTCATTAAAAAAGATGAACTACAAAGCGGGACAAAGCAAACCTTGCAGAGAGACTATGCATTTATATTCAGAAAATACTCCGACCTGCTATTTTGGACATGAAAGCTAAGGCTGGCTATCTGCTATCCTGCACAAAGAGTTCTGGTGCAGGTCCGCTTAAAGAGACATGTTTGCTCACACTCAGTAGAAGGCTTGTTTCAAGTAACACCAGTATCAGTGCCATCAGCAAATAACCTCCCCACAGGAGCATCCGGCGTCCAAAACGGTCAATAATGGAGCTCTAAAGAGTAAAAAAAATAATCACATGTCACTGGAAGAATAGCAAAATCCATCTGTCAGCCATCCAGCAAATCAAGCATTCTTCTTGAGTTCTTTTTACTTTAGAGAACACAAGCCTTACTGCAACCAAGTTGGTTGTTTATTGAATTCCTCCTAGCCTCTCTAATACTATGAATAACCATCGCTGCCCAGCATTGCTGCTACTTTTTCATAAAGCGTAATCAATGGAAGCATGGTATAACTCTATTTGAATATATAGATATACACAAAGACAGCAAAATAAGTATACGTATTTAAGTTTGAATGACATTTCATTTATAACTGTATGAATAGCAGAGGGATTTATTTAAGAAGTTATGGAGAACTAAGATGGGAAGAAAGCTCTTAGAGGTGGGACAAAATTTGGAGCAGATGGTAACAACCACTTTACAGGCTTATACAGTACCACAGAAAAAAATTCTTTAGTTAATAAGGAGAAAATTCATTTTCTTTAAGGAAGACTAGACTCAACTCACATGTACTTGAACTCCTAAAGCCTCAGAAAGGTCTGACTTACACAGAAGATGATAGAAATGAGCTCAGAGACCGCAACTCCTAGAGATACATATGGGATTATGCTTTCCTGCAGGTTGGCTGTCTGAAAAATGTCTGTGGTGTAAAAGGTGATCTAGGAAATAAGAAACATTTTCAAAATGAAGAATAGTCAGTAGTTGTGATATGTGCTTATCCAGCATCACTTAGAACTAGGTTGCCATCGCTGCAAGGCAGCAGTACATTATTGTGGCTTAGTGGAAGTTGCCTATCTGCCTGAGATTTGAAAAATCAGAAGGTTAATGGAGATAAAGCAAAGGGATTTAAAAGTCTAGAAATAAAAAAGAGGAGTTGAAAGGAGCATACTGCCTGTAAGACATGGGAAAAAGATGTTACTGCAGAAGTCAAAAAGTGGAGCTGGAAGTCTAGATAAATAGATCTCTGGGTTGCAGCAAGCCTTGGGTGTCTATAACCCTTTCTCCTGCAGAGTCTTTGGTAACACTACGAGGGGAATGAACACAACAGTGCCCTTGTGAGAATTTATGCTGAGTTGGATCTGTTGTATTCCCACCTGGGAAGCTCCCTTAAAGGTATGAAGAATACTAGTGATAATACCACAGATCTTCCCAGAGAGTGGGCTCTGTGTGAGGAGGAATAATATAGATCCAGAGGAAAGTGACACATCAGAATTGTGGCACTTTGGTTACTTAATAGTAGATCTAAGCATGGAAACAGGGTTTACTCAACTGCACTCAGGCCACAGAGCTGTAGACTCAGTAAAAGGAGGAGCATCGTACTCAGCTGCGGATACACGGACGGTTCTTTCAGCACCTCTAGGACATTCATGATTTTGGTGCCTTTTGTTACAGCCTTTTCCTTCATCATGTCATCAAATTCTATGTGATAATTCCTTTCTCCCCAGAGTTGCTTCATGGCTACAGAAGAGACAGAGTGAGGTATACTCCCCTATCATCTGATCCACCTGGAGTTCTGTTTTCAGCTTTTGATAACATTAAACATTTGCAGTTCAGGCCATGCTTTGATTCATTAGTCACTGTGCAAATAACTAGAACAACACTTACTGGAACATGGTGAGGCTTCCCTGGAAAAGGGCTTTCAACTTGCTGTAGTATTTAAGAGGAGATCTTGAATATTTCTGATGACTCCACTCTGTGGAGGACTTCAATCATGTAATTATCAAGAAATCTGTAGTTGGCTAATAGAAAAGCCGATTCCCTCTATTACCTTTGCTTTCTCAAGAGTTATGCTTTAACAAGTTAAGGATCTAAAGTTTTATTTTACCTTTCAAGCAAGCAGCCTTGTCTCCTTTTTGCAGCAAGAGATAGGGAGGGGACTCAGGAAAGAATGGCAAAAAGAGTAGTTGAATCAAAGCCACCAAGCCAGAGAAGGACAATAGCACATTCCATGTGTCTTCAGTTCCTAAAAGATCTCTATGAAAGCACATTAGAGTGTGTTTATAGTCCAGTATAATCGCAGTCTATAACTAGTTTGGTATTTTCTTATCCTAGACTAGCTGAAGAGGCACAATATACACACAGACTTTGCAAAGATAAATTGAAATAGATGATGTTTAGGCTATGGAAAGGAAAATAGACTAATACTTTATTTCTAATGAAGGACTTTATTTCTAATGAAGGACTGAGATTTCTAATGAAGGACTGAGATTTTTCTTGTAATTTGAATATTTTCTAAATATTTGAATTTTTTGAAAAATTTTG
>JAAGNO010009841.1:24978-38467 GCA_033439905.1 Ceryle rudis | reverse complement strand
GGAACTTCAGTGATTAGTATGGGGTAGAATGACATTGGAACTTCAGTGATTAGTATGGGGTAGATGCATCCTTTTAGACACCCTCAGTGTATGTCTGTTTCTGGGATTGAGAGAACAACACTTCCTGGCCATACAGAAGACATATAAATAGAAAATAGGATGAGAAGGAGTAGTGCAAGTACCTTAATCCAAGAATTCTTGCTACAGCTTTTCCTAGTGCAAGAAACACGGAGGAGGTCACATTTACAAATCCACGTAACTTCTTAGGTGAGATCTCTCCAGCATACTGAACATGGGCATTCATATTTATTCCTAAAGTGAAGAAGACATGAGAGAGCTAAAGCTGTAGAAAGCAAGAGGGGGGATCCCCTTTAATTTCAACCTCAGCTAAAGGTAGCTCTTCTTTCTCTTCTGAACTGTTTGCTGCATATTCTCCACAGTAATAGGCTGAAAATGTACCTTTTACTTTAAGCAAGATGTTTAGCTAATCCATCAGAACTCTCTCTCAACAAGACCTCTTGAAGGCAAAGGACAGCTCATCTTACCTTTTCTTAATCTGTTCCTTGTTCCACTGGGGTTACTGTGCATGCCCAGGTACTCCCAGCAGGAAGATTTCTGTATCCACCCCAAGGAAGTCACATTAACATGGAGTAGTGGGGAGTCCTACCAGCACTGATGCCCTCGAGGAAGCGCCCAATCAGGATCATCTCAAAAGACTTTGCTCTCCTACTGAAGCCAGTGTTCAGCGTGGCTATTATTAGGACCACGTCGTTGAACAGTAGACATTTCTTCCTGCAACAGCAAACAACATGTGGGTACGATCAGTGTTTTGTTTTTTCAACTTTGACTAATGGCTGACTGTTCTGTGGAGTTACAGACCAAGCCATGGCCATTCACCGCTTATAGGACATCTTCTAGATGAGTAATATTTATTTGCTTTCTTTGTTGCAGTTCTGATCAGTGAGTTTTGGGAAATATACTTACTTTCCATATTTTGCAGTCAGGTACCCACTACACAGACACCCTGTCATCCCACCTACGCAGTATATAGACACGATGAAGGACCACAATAATGTGAGTGTCTCCTGATGCAGCACAGAACCGTATCGCTCCAGCCAAGTTTCATTGATAAACTTCTGAATGTACTGGGACAGAAAAAGAGACTGTCATTCCATTAAGGCACTAATGACAACAGTTCCTCATGTTTACAATTTAAAAAATAGATAAATAGTCATTACTAAAAGCATGACACGGGGACACTTGGTTGCAAATAGGGATTGATACTTCCTCTCATACAGCCTGATAGCGTAGGAGAATCTTTCAAAATTTAATTTTACCCTTCAGTCTGTTGAATCTTGTCTCTCCTGCACCAAAATATTGGGACCTTTTGTTGAGTCTAGTGAAGTGCAAATGTTCTTTTTGCAGGTGGTGAATATAAAAAGGGCTGAACTGAAGGTTGAGAAGGTTAGTTATAATTTTTTCTCCATGGCATATTCTTTAAGGAGGGTGTTTCACTGTGTTGTCTCCACACAACTCTGTGGGAAGTTGTCTTTGGAGCACAGCCCCTAACAATGATGCAAACTCATTTTGTCCTTTGACAGTGGACTGGCCTATTGGAAGGAGCTGGGAATAAACTCTTGGAGCAACTCTTAACACAATTTTCAGAGCATCTTCAAAGGGTAAGGTCTAGTCCCATGAAGAGCAGCCACAGATGTGATTTTATGAATGCTTTGCTTACCGGAGAAGTATAATTGATCACAGACATTTGAAAACCAGACAGGTGGGTTCCACCAATTCCTAGCACCACAATCATTAGCAATAGCTTCCGGTATTGAACCTGCCACAGATGATGAAACACATTTTAAGTTCCTGATACCAGCATGGCTTTCAGACCATGGGATATATTATTAGATCTTATATATTCACATTTCTGTGATAAAGAAGCCTTTAAAATGCAAAACCCCATTTTGAATTTTTCAATAATCAAGCAAAATTATATGGAAATTCTTAAGATGTAACTCTACACATTCCTTTATGTTCCTCTCCTGGTTATTAGCAGCCTAAAAAGATTAAATCTCTAATTCTGTTAGTTCTCCTAGCCACAGAAATAAAATACAAAATCATAAAAGCTTTGTTCAGATACATTGTGTTTGGTTTTGTACTAGTAAGAAGCTACATCTTTCTCAAATATCCTTTTTTCCTTCAGCTTTACCTCCTCAGAGACATTGCTCACCAGTTTCCAGAGATTAATCAAGTCTTTTTTTTTTTTACATTTCACTTTTATTATCCCCAACTGCATTTTTAGAATCCCTACTTGAAGGACTCCCATTTGAAATGCTGTGTTTCTGTAATGTGCACTAGATTTTAGAGCATGCTTCACAGGCGCTCATGTTTTCAGGCATTTAGTCAGGTCACACGAAACCAGCATCCTAAAGTATCCTTGAGAATGCAGGACAGTAGAGTGGGAGGGGTTTTTCTGCCTTGTCTTTTTTATTGCCACTACTTTCTCTGTCTTCCTCAAAGTATCTATTCGTTCCTGGTTTTCCAGGTCCTTTTTTAGACCTCTCACTCTTGTATTTCTAAGATATTTTCTGGAGATGCTGTGTAGTCGGTCTTATTGCTGAATCTGTGTTGTTCCAAGCATTTGCTCTATTGGTCATTTTTATTACAAGAAAGTTGGTTTGATTCCCTGTGCTGTAATCTTTGAAGATCCTGCTACTGTTAGTAACTAGGGCTAGAAGACAAGAAGGTAGATACTCACCAGGTCTGAGAGGAAACCAGCCATTTCCCCCTGAAAACCTGCCTGCTCTGAGAGCCCTGGTCAAGTCTGTCACAGGACAGATATGTTTTCTATGCTTGGATTAAAATAAATTGGGATCATAGCACAGAAGTTAAATTCTAACTATGTGGCTTTTGGTGAATTGTGTCCCCCTCCAACACCGGCCAAGGCCTCTTCTTGCTGGTTTAATTATTCTAAGACCTAGATATGCCAAGCTGATTACAACATTGGTAAATGTTTATCCTTCTTGTATTTGGAGTGATCCCCCTTACTCACACTGCTCAAACAACTGCATGTTCCTGCTGTGTAAGGAGTCAGATGGTGCTACCATCTTTCCTTTAGGGGAGCAGAGTCTCTTCACTTCTCTGACAAGCAGTCTAGGCAGAGGGTGATTCCTCCTCTCCAGCCTATTACAGAAACAAGCCACTTAGTATCGTAGCTGAGCTGTAATGCCTCCTCCTCTTGTATGCTGTGAGATTTTTAATTGCTTGAAGTGATTTGAACAATTTCCCAGTTGCAGGACGTGAAGTATCTGAATATTGGCATACTGGGTCCTTGTGAACATTCAGTTCTTTACAGAGGGTCACAGTGTTTCCAGAACCACTGAGAAGCCTCACTCTTACCTCTCTGTCACAATGGAGATGGCCTACTGTGTGTCAGGGCAGATGCTCATTCTGTTCTGGCTTAAGAATTAAGAAATACTTTTCACCTTAAAAAAAAAATTGTTTTGAATCAGCTAAAGACTATTTACCAAGAGTGTAAGTTAATTCTTGCTTCCTTCAGGCTTCTCTGTATTACATGTAAAATCTTGTACTACACCGAATACAACATAGTTAGGTTAGTGCCAAAAGGAGAGATGGGAAGGTGAGGTTATGGTTCTGAAGGCAACAGAAGCTTTGCTTGGGAGCATTGTGGAAGCACTGACAGTCCTCCTACAGTTTGGTTTCCGTTACAGTGACTCACACTGTTGTTGTGCTGTTACAGCAGCCTCACACTGTCCTGTGAGCCCTGTGCTCTGCAGCACAGGGTGAGCTTGCTGTGTTACACCTTGACCTTTCTCCTGCTGGATGTCCCAGTAATGCTCTCTCTCCATAACCTCTGCTCAGGTGTGTTGCTGCACATCAGTACAGTGAAATAATTCAAGCTGAATTCTTCTTTCTGTGCATTCAATTTTCATTGTTCCTGAAATCTTTATCACCTGCACATCAGATGTAGTCATGCATTTATTTCCTTCTCCTCTCAGCACGGACTCCTCAGAATGATATCACTTCCTCTTCTAAAACATCTCAGGATCTACCTTTCTCTTCAATTACTACTGCAAAAATCCCTGCCTTTATTTAGTTTTTTTCTGGCTTCTTACAAATTCCTCCTCTCAATCTCTAGTCACTTCACTTTCCTTTTAAATTCTGTGTCCTGTATCAAATTTCAATATCATATCTCTATTTCCAGATCTTTTCATACTGTTCTGTCCCTTGCAAGTCCATTTTTATTTTTTGTTTCCCTCTCGGAGGGATTCTGCTGGACTAACAGCAAACCGTTTTGCTAGACTTAGACAGCAGGGTTCAGGCACCTTAGAGTGGGGCCATGGGCAAGGAGCAGATGAGCCTAAAAGAACTAGAGGGGAAAGAAAGATTTATTCTTTGAGCTGAGGGTGGGAAGCTTGACTCCAGAGGGAAGAACACACATGGCAGGTCTGAGTCTTTCTGGAGGTGTTTTTAAACACTCCGTGGCTAGTTTTTAACATCTGGTTGATCAAACAGTCCATGCAGAGCCCTGTCCCTCTTCTCCTGTTTGTGTTTCTCCCAGAATACTCAGGCTGCTTTCTCATTTCTATCTAACCTCACACTTTTTTTCAGTGCAGTAATATGGAAAAAAACCCAAGATATATTAGTTCTTATTTATTTTCCTAAAGAAGAGGACAGGACAAGTCTTTCCACCTAGGATTTGAACACTACAAGAAACCTGCTTATTCCAGAGCCAGTACTTGGCTCACCCAATACCCTTGGCTTGGGGGAATTTTGTTTTCAGAGTTGCCATTTGTTGCACTGTTGTGATCCTGGAAATCAAACAGATACACTGCAGATTCACAAGTCCTTCTTTAACCTTTATTCCCAATCCATGCCAGTTCATGGCAACATTAATGATTTACCATCCTTTCCCTCCTGCAGACAGTATTTACTGGTAGGAGGGAAGAAGTCAGGCATGCTGGATAAGATCACACTGTAGAAAGACATGTATAAAGAAATGAGTTTTTAGTGTCTTGTAAGACACTAAAAAATTCCTCGCTGTGAACCAGTAAGGTTGAGAAAGACCATATCAAATAAAGGCTTTTAAAATAATGAAGGTATTGCTAATGAAGGAGAACCTGACCTTCTCTGTGGATTAGCCCACTCATAATTTCCTGCAGCTCTGCTTTCTTTGTTCATAGTTTCTTTCAGTGCTGACCTGTCCTTGTTTGGCCTGACAGAAGAATCTCTAAAATCTAGGCAATGTACCTACCTTACCAAGCAAGAAGTTTGGCTTGAGGTGACAGGTTACGCTCGGGTGCTTCTTTAGCATAGTGACTCCTTTACACTGTGAACTTACACCTCCTTTACACCTTTTTTCTTCATGTGTAGTAAGGACTTCCCCCACCTCCCCCCCCCCAAAAAAAAGAAGACTGTGCTGCAGGTCACAGAATGGTGGTCATAAACTCCTCAGGAAAGTCCTCATTGCCCCTATATCATGTACTTGTTTTCAGGTCTTATTGTAAGAGGGGGAAACACTGCAGACTGAGCCTGTTTACTGATAGGCAAGGTACTCTTCTTCCACCGGATTAAAGAGATAAATGCTTCACCTGGACTGAAGCTCCTTCTCTGGGAAATCCCAGCAGCACTGGCTTGTTAATAGGAGCAGATAATTTCAACGTGAAAGCTCTGTCTTCTTTTTCTCTCAGTTTTACAAGTATGCTCTATATCTGAACCTTCCACACCCCTTCCACCAATAACTGTGGAGTCCTGGTTTTGGTGAGAAAAAGAGCAGATCCCGTGTTTTCAGTTTGCACAGCCACTAACTTGCAGGGATTGACAAAGATCTTACTTCTTTATACACTGTGGGTTTTTTTTTTCTGCAGAGGATTTAATTCAGCTTGTATTTCAGCAGCTGAGAGAAACACCAGACTCATCCTGCACCTTGCACTGCAGATGATTAATTTTAAATCGTATTAGTGCTGCTTGTGGAGCAATGGGTTCTCTCTTGCTTAGGCTTCTGTAATAAAAGACCAAAATATGGAGTGGAGAGTTTGTTATTAAAGTCTAGTAACAATCATCACTGAGCAATTACTCTGCTGTAGATCTGTCTGTCTCCTCTTTCCATGGTAGTTCAGGCGGTTGAACTCCTCCATAACCTGCAGCATTGTCTTTCCTTTGGTCTCTGGCATCACCAGGAAGACATAGATAGCCATGGACACACAGTATGACAGGAAAATGATGAAACAGAAACTACCAAGAGATTCCTATAGAAAAAGAGACAAAATGTATTCATATAAATTGATCTAGATTTCTTTCTCTTATGATACGGAGCTTCTGGGCTTGTGTTTACTCAGAAACTTGGACAGGGACTCAGCTGTTGTAAATCCTGCTTGCAGCTACCTGGGGAACACGCTGAGTGGTAAAATGAGCTAATTCTCCTCTCCTGGTTTACGGAGGGAAGCTGTATGCTCAGCAGACATTGAATGACATTGCTTGACAATCCAGAGAAGTGCTGAGTTTCAGTTACTCTTCCTTTCTGCCCCGTCCTTCTCAGTCAGTGCTCAAATGGGGAAGGTACGTAGCACATTGGCTCTGTGCCTTCTCACACAGCCTAAAACTTCAAAGGCTTTAGTTTCCTGCTACTTACTAATGCTGGTGAGATCTCAGGGACTGCCTGTTTGCCACATTAGCCCCAGAGAAGATGCACAAAGGGGGGAAAAGAAGGGAGCCCCTCATGACATATAAATCACATCTGACAGCATTGGCACCTCTCACTGCTTCTGTGTTTGCCAGTGTCACACTCTAACTGTGTGTAGAGTTAGCAGCATTTTGTCTGTTGTTTTGCTACATTTTCGCTAGATATCTGGGTAAAAAGAAAGAGGCCATCACAACTGCAACTAGGTTGGGCTCTGTCCTTTGCATGAAGTGTTAAAAAAGAGAAGTGTGCTCTGGGCTCAAGAAGGGTCTAACCTCCTCTGAACCAAAACAAAACACCCTACTTTGCTTACCACTATGAAAGGGAAGAGAAGTCCAAGGATGAAGAGTTGGATCCAGTTTATAGCACCATTAAAAACATAAGCAGCTGGTCTGTATGACTGAATAAATATTTCTGTGGCTAAGGGGCATAATACTCCAGCTGAAAAAAAATGTTAGAAAAATCAGTTTAGAAATTTTGCAAGATGCTTCTGTAACTCACACTTTATATTGCTGCATAAATTAATGATTTTAACTGACCTGGAAGTGTTTGAGGTGCTACTTGGGTCTTCATGAAGAAGGCAGGTAGGAATGCGATATGAAATGAAGTTTTACCTCCTACCACAGTATGGAGGGAAACATCTACCCCTGCGCTGAATCAGGAGTAGGGATTCACGCTAACTGTGGAACAGCTATACCTGGGACCTCTCCTAAAGGCTGCAGTGAGGAAGGAATGAGTATATGAAATCATTCTAACAGAAGTACCAACCTGGCCCAATGCCAAAGCACATGATGAAAATAAAGATGAGTGCAACAGAGCAGTATGGTACCCAGGAAATGGAATCCTATGGTAGGAAATGAAAAGCAAATAAAATCAGAAATTAAGATTTTATTTCTCCAGCTCGATTAGAAACATTCAACACTGCTAAGTATGGCAACGTTAAACATACATCTGTTTACTTCCATAAACTTCACAAGGACATAGTCTTGGCAGCGAGCATGGCTGTACAAAGCTATTGGCTTTAATATGTGGGTGCGTGGCTGGGAACACACCTCTCCTAGTATGATGGTTAGCCCCCAGAATTCTTCTACTCCCACTAAAAAGTGATTTGGGGGAAAGGAAATAGTAATGATACCTGCCAGACAATAATACATGAAGACAGGACACAGCTCTTGTGCATAAGTAGGGTCTTACCTGTAGTGAAAGTGTGACTGTGAGGAGCCCTAAAGCCAAGGCCATAACTGTGTAGCTTCTCCACAGCAGCGTCTTCCTCCCTGCACGCTCAATTAGGAAACCCTGCAACCAGGAGGACAAGCTGTCAGCTCCAAAGGGCAGACCTTAATGACTGGCACTGGTGAGCTGCTCCAGTAGCTGCCTTCAACAGCAAGCAGGGAATGTCTGAAGAGTCAAGGACTAGGATGTGGTACCTCCTCTGGGAGGGTGACTAAAGGCATCTAGGGCAACTGAACAGGATCGTGAGCTGCAGGAAAGGGGGAAGGTGGGGAGATTCAGGGCTGCAGGGTGCATTGCCTGGGCAGAGGAGGCCTGAGGTGGAACTCTGCAGGCAAATGACAGCCAAGGAAGACAGCAATGTGGAAATGCTTGCACTGTTAGTTGCCATGAATCCTACAGCTCTGAGCCCTACTGACAAGTGGACACAGGGACTGTCATCTGCTCTTCCTACAGGGGAGGACTGGGACTCCCAAGGCTGGCTCAGGCTGGGTCATGGTTTTGAGGGACTCTCCTATCCTCTCATAAACTGAATATGTGTGCAGATGATTTTGTGTGACTGGTGCAAACTACTACGGTTGATTTTTTCTGGAAGTTTGATTCTTGAGTCTCCATTTACAGTAGTTCTAAGGATTGAAATGAACCACACATTACAGTCGAATGAAATTCAGCTGAAGAGCCACTTACACACAGAACTGTGGTGAGGATCTCAGTGATCCCAACTCCCAGGGAGACATAGTGGGTTCAATCAGGGGGGATTCCAGCCTTTATAAAGACACTGTATGCATAAAAGTATACCTGGAAAGAATAGAAATATGTGACAGCTGTACCCATGTGGGCATGTTTACACCAGCTTCTGTCTTTTTGGACTGAACATAACTAATCAGGCCTTAACAAAAGAGAAAATCTTCTTGATTTCAGTAACTTCCTCAATGGTTTCAACTTTTATGCTTTTACTATAAGCTCATCTTATGCAATAACTATTCCAATAGTCAATGCTATCTACTGAAACACAGACAGAGATATTCCCAGAGAAAGGTATATGAGAGAGTAACTATCCCATATTTTACTGGGACGTTGTAATTGTCTATGATCTGATAAAGTGCAAGGTTAAAGGATTTAGAAGGAAACTCAGAAAGGTAAGAGTACAGAAATGCACTGTCAATGTACATTATAAACCTGACTCTGCACTGAAATGGCCGAACAATTCTGGGCAGAGCATTCTGGAGTCCAGAGGCCCAGAGAAGGTTATGCTGGTCTTTACTTGATCTGTATTTGAGTTTATTTTACCCCCTTCCATTCTTTTATCATAAGAGGGTAATCCATAAAGATGCCTTCAGATAACTGCTAAAACACAGTTCCTGACTTAGGCCAGGTCCCAAACTTTCATGGGAAAAGTTTATAATAAACAGTAACAGCAGATCCCCTCCTTACAGCTGCTGTTGCAGTCAGCATTTTACTGCATGGTGGAGCTTACATTTTGCCAAGAAACTGTGAGCAATCTAGAAAGCAGAGAAAAGCAGCACACGTACCATATTGGCGCCAATTAACTGCATGCATGAGGAGACAAGGAAGAGAGTGATGAGCTGCCAACGGACAGCTTTGTCACGAAAAAGATCACAAACACTCTTAGCCTTCTCTCCACGGATGGCTTCTTGCTCTGCCATCATGTCATCTATTTCAGCCATATGGTCACCGTCACCCCAGAGCTGCTTCACAGCTGGAAGGAGAGGAAGGGAGAAGATGACTCCCGGTCCAAGCTCACCAGCATGGATATGAATTCAGAGGATTGCTTCCTCCCTTGCAGAATGTCTTATGTGAGCTTCAAGCTCTTTGCATGTGTGAAGTTCATAAAGAACCAGGTTCAGATCAGGCACAAACCCAGTTCATTGCTATCTTTTTTTACCCATGAATCTTAAATATGATCTCACCTTTGGCCAATAGCTGCTTACAGTGTTTCAATGTAAATCACACCTAAATTCTTACTAATCCTACCACAAATACCCACCTGCTAAAGGTGGAAACAAGACAAGGAAAAGTGACTCCTGCATTAAAAATAAGTCTCCATCTAAGGAGTTCTCTCTTTTGCTAGCTAAAACCCCACAACGGCTGTTTCTCTGCGTATGTCAGTAGTTGCTGTCAGAGTTACTGAAGAGCTGGAATGCTTATGGTTGTGGCATGACAGTAAAGAGCATCCCTTTCTTACGCAGAGCCAGAAGGTACCATGTCCACACCCTGACTGTTCAGGGCAGAATCTGTATTGATGGAAATACAAGCTCTGTGGGATCACATCCCTCAGAGGGATCCTGGCAGAGGGTAAGGGAAATACTAGTGCCAAGAGACAGCACTATACCAGAACAGAAGAGGCTGTCTTTCATTAAACCTGAAAGTGGTTTTGGAGCCAAAAGACCAAGAATCTTTATTCCAATTGTACCTCTCTTCCAGGCTCACGTGGAGCTTTACTGTATTTTCCACTTTTTTTCTAAAGTAAATGCTTTGTTGCCAATTTCCTTACCTTTGGTGCACCCCTCCTTGTCCATTTTGTCAATGAGCAGGTAGCGGGGAGAGTCTGGGAAGAAGGGGAGGGTGAGAAGCTGAATGAGAGCGGGAATTGCGTTGGCTGACATGAGAATAGGCCAGAGAGCATCTGCTCCAAGAACTTCTCTGAAACAAAACCAGCAGAGCGAGAGGAGCTGAGCTATGATGTGTGCTGGCCAGGTGAGAACACACAGGCACAGGGTAGCCCCTTGGTGTGTGTCCTGGCAGCTCTCTCTCTGTTAAAGGTTTTTATTAGCTGTATTTTGATCTGTCTTTGCTAGAAAGCAAGATCATTCTCTGGGATTAAATATTTTGTGTGATTCCTGTTTCCCATTCACCTAAGTCAGGAATTTGGGCTGAGGTAATTCAGTCTGGCTGTCTAGTGAACCCTGAAAACATGCTTCAAAATAGTTACTGATTTGCTTATCCACAGGCTTGCATTGACATATGCATATATTTTAATAACAGAATAAATTAGATAGGTCTCAGACCACCTTACCTGAGACCCAGAGAAAATCCTGCAAACTTTCCAATGGCAATGGCAGTAGAAACTGTTATGGCAGTCAGCCCACGCAGCTTCCGTGGGGCACATTCTCCAGCATACATGAGATGGATATTCAAACCTAAACCTGCAGTGACAAATGACAGGGCAACTCAGGCTCCCATTGGTCTGGTGGTTTGGAGACAACCGTTATGGGCACAGCATATAGGGTTAGGCTCTGAGATACCTTTATATGCTGCCTGTTTAACTGTTCATGTCTGCCTGACATGAAGCATGTTCTCAGTACTGTGGCCTTGCGTCTTTGCTGAATATTTCACTACACAATTATGTTCCCCTGGGAAATCTGTTCTTCAGCAGGCTGGCCACCTCTTACAGTGTTTTCTACAGCCTTCCCTTTAATCCAAGATTATATATATTTCAGTGTCTACTCAAGATGCTATGTGCCTTATTTGGTCCTTGAACCCAGCAAGGTAAAAAGTGCTATATATTCCATTTACTCAGTGAATTAATATTTATCTTCTCTTGTAATTTTTTTGTTTGTTTTGCTGGTTAGTATTATCTTTATCCAACTGCTCAGGGACCAAACACACTGACAGAATGTAGTTTCTGAGGCACCTGGAAATTAGAATTGCCCAGCCTGAAAACCATTCCCTTTCCTGTGCTATGGAAAGCAGGATCAGCCACAACGAGCAGCAGCAGAAACAACAGAGCTCACTTTTCCATTGAATGAGCATGTTCCCCTGAAATACTGCGTGTCTGGGCTTTTTCACAGGCTGGCTAGATTTGATGGAAATATAAAAGAATAGAGAGTTCACACTTGATTAATTTAATTATGTTTACATCTTCTTACTTAGTTAAAAATGCATTCACTAATCAGGCCCTCTGCAAAGTTTGGTAAAAGTCTGTGATCTGTATGCTCAGTCTGGTAAATCTTTGTGTCCCTCAGTCATTGCTCTCCCAACTATTTAATACCATAGGTAGGAATGCTAATTTACCTCCACACATTCCAGAAAATAGTCTTCCAGCAATGATCATCTCAAAGTACCCACACAGCCGGCTGAGTCCCATGAGAGTTGAGCTCAGCAGAGCAGGGATATTGGCAAAGAGCATGGCCTTCTTCCTGGAATCCATGTACATTAACATGAGCATAAACATCGTCCATGTGTCACTCACAGCCTGACAGAGTGGTGTGAATTGCGCCCTGATTAAAGACCCTGTGCTGGCTTCTGAGATCAGCTGCAGTGAAATGGGAAATGGGAAATGGGAAAAGGGAATGAGAAAACTTCCTCATGGACTGATAGACTAGTTGAAGCTTTTGATGCCTTTAATGGAGCCAGTACCTACACTGAAGAACAAGCTTTGTGAGTGGTTGTCTATGAAATTCACTTTAAAATGCATGCACGCCTCCTGATTTCTCTGAACTGCACTTGCTTTGGAATTTATAATGGAGAGGGTATGATTTTCTGTGTGATCATTGGCAGGTTTTGCTATTCTGTTTCTTCACTGAACTGATCCTTCATCTGAACACAAGCAGAGTTTCTCCAAAGACAGAGGCACTTATTTTTGCCATTCTGGGTTTAAAGAGAAAGTCTAATGTAATCATTATTCCTACCTTCCAAATCTAACAGACAAATATCCAGCAGACAAGGACCCCAGAAGACCACCGATGCTATAAATGGACACAACAAAGGACCACATCAACGTAGTCATGTCTTCACTGGGAGAAGAGCCATGTCTCTTCAGCCAGGTCTCACAGATGAAACTTTTGATGTACTTAAAAAACAAAACAAAGCCAGAAAAAAATAGACTCAGTCAACATGTTTTTGCATAATTGCACCTCTTTTTTAATTCTCTTATCTACTTACGGGTCTTTTTGATGAATTTCTATCAACTTCGCTCCAGTGAAATCAAAGGGAATTTTGCCACTAACATCCCTGGACTTAATGTTTTAGCAACAAGGTGCAATGAATAAATACCAGAATAAATGCATCAATATTAAATATCAACTGTGAGTGCCACTAAGACACTGTAAGGTTATTCTTCTATTTATTTATGTGCTAAACCCTGATTGATTTGCTATCTGATCTTCCCTGCCATTCCCACATGTCTATCTCTCTTGTCTGCCTGCTGCACCCTGTCTGATGTCTTGGGTGAAATCCAGGTTTGACTTCAAATGCCTTCAGTGAGACTGGGATTTCTCCCTTGATGTGGCCCATCATGTGGTCTCTCTGACCTACTGTTCATAACCTCCATGGCAACCTCATTCTTGATGAGCATTTCCAACATGGTAATAGTATTAGCTCAGTGTCCTTGTCACCATTCAGGATGACAAACACCCCTCCTAATTTTCCTTTTCCAGCTGCAGGTATCAGTGCGGACCTCAGCAGCTACAGTCCTTCCCTCTCCTATCACACTTTATAAGCAGTCACTTTGAGCATGTGATTGTCACATGGTAGAAAGCACTACCTGAGCACTGGAAAGAGAAGCGTGTCCTGTGAACGATCCCCCTCAGTAAG
>JAAGNO010009841.1:0-19835 GCA_033439905.1 Ceryle rudis | reverse complement strand
TCAGGCACAAGGCAAGAAACGTTTCTGAGCTGGAAATTATGGTTTGGGTGGAGGAGAAATACAGAAGAAATTCAGAACATTGCATGTTTGATGCTAAGAGAATAAGGCATTGTTCTGTCACTCTCTAATATTGTTTCCAAAATATGTATATGTTACTTAGCACTAAAACCTAAAATCAGTTTATTAAACCTTTGTTGGGATTTATCAGTTCAAGTACAACTTTTCAGGGTGAACCTAAGAACTTAAGAGTAGTATATTGTCCCTGATCCTACTTTTCTCTTTGTGTCCCTGCAAGAGAACATAGCCATTGCTGAATTTCCTCCAGATACCATCCTCCTTTCTTCTGCTACAACACAGTGGATTTGATCTCTTCAGGGCCTTTATAAAAACGCCCACGGGTCTGAGCTTTGAAGTTCCGTCTCTTGAATTCCTCTGAGATTTCCAGGAAGGACTTTCCCTTTGTCTCAGGAAGGAAAAACCCAACGTAGAGTGCAGTGCAGATGCAGACCACAAGGAACGGGATGTAGCAGAAATGTGCTAGACTTTTCTGAGGAAGAGGAAAAAAACCAAGACAGTGTTGGTGACATTCTGTACATTAACAAATGGGCCACTAATCCCAGTTCCTGTATGGATTAACTTCACCCAGGGAGTATTTCTGTGCACTCTGGTGAGGGCTTCGCATGCCTGGATGCAACAGCTCCCCAGCATAATTTTGAAGATTTGACATAGCAAAAAGAATATCTCAAAATGTCTTTTTCTCTCTTTTTCTCTCTCTCTAATTGTATAGAATGGGGACCCACAGAAGAAGATAAGACAGACTGGATATTGTGGAGTTCTGCTCCCTTTCAGTTCAGGAATCACCTCAGGGAATGTGCCAGGGTCTGGCCAAGGAGAATTACATCACATGTCTAGTATTAGCTGTTCTCAGCTGAGGACAGAGGAGAAATATTGCTCATCCATGCCCCAAAATAATCTGCTTCCAGCTTCACATCGGACATCACCATATGGAACATTGATTTAGAGTTCTGACCACTTTCCTCTTAAAGATGCTACTCATGGCAGTGCCATCTTGCAGTGTATAGAATGGGGACCCAGTGTTGCAGCTTGTGATATTCCGAGACCTGTCTCTTATCGTGATCACTACCAAAGACTTTTTTCTCAAAACACTAGAGAGCTGCAAGTGATGGCTTTGCCTTGGGAACCCACCACAATGAATGGAAAGGCTGTTCCGACCAGAAATAGGTTGAACCAGAGCAAAGAGCCACAGATCATGTAAGCAGCTGGCCGGGACATTTGATCAAAAACCTCTGTGGGCAGAACGCCTGTTACGCCAGCTGGAAAAAGAAATGGCAAGAAAGTTAATAATGCTGTTGACATTATATTAAAAGTGAGAGAACACATACTAATAAGCAAACTCAACATGAAGTATATGGGAACAGTATATTATTATTTAGTAAATTACTCTCACAATGCCAGAACAAGTGGTAATAGAGATTAATGGCAGCGGGGAAGTTTAAGGTTAGGTATTAAGGACTGACTAATTATTCAGACTCTTTCATGTTAGAATGAACTGCCAGAAAAGGTTTTGTAATCTACATTATTCTCACCAGGACCCAACTGTGAGAATGGCTTATAATTAATTCAACCCTATGTCACTGTAGGGACTGGGACATGAAATTACTGCCAACTCACGTGGCATGTGACACTGGCAGCTTGGTTTTTTTTTTCTCACTTGGCTTCCTTCAAACTCACGTAGGTGAACACAGCCTCACATCTGCTCACACACCACACAAACTTCTGTGCACACATAGCCTGTGTGCTGCCCTCACAACCGCAGAAACTGTCAGATTCTACCCAGCAAATGCATGTGAGTAGGCTAACAAGTAGATGTGGAAATGGAGCTTCCAGTTATCTGCAAGTAAGTAATCAGATGCTGTTACCATCAGTCTCTAGGGTTAAAGTGAAGCATTAGAAATGCTGGTCTACAGCCCTAATGGACTGGGAAGCAAATCAAAACCTGGTTTTCCATTTGAGACAAGAATCACCTTCAAGTGCCATCAGCAGATGGCTTTAAGGAGAAATGACACAGAGAATGGCACAGACTGTCCCTGCACAACACTGACTTACCAGGGCAGGCAAGCCCCCAGGAAATAGTTGAAAACTCCTGGCAGAAATTGCCTCATTCCTTTGAGTGTACTGTGGCTAAAGAGGGTCTGAGAGTTTCCATAATCTGCTTGCACACACCTCCAAACCCCTGCAGCACCCAAAATTTTCAGTGAAAACACGGAGGGAACTGACCTGGTCCGATTCCAAAGCTCAGGATATAGGCGAAAATGCAGGCCATGCTGAGATAAGGCATCCAGCTAATCTGAGTCTACAGCCACAGAGACCAACGGAAAACCAGTGAGGGCACTTAACACTTACTTGCCACCACTAACCACCCCAGTCAAATAAAAGGCAAAGCCCAACTCCGTTCCACTAAAATAATTCTGGAAAGTTTGTTACCTGCTGGCTCAGAGCGACCATGAAGACAATGGCCCATCCTGCCATTAAGATGTATCCGCCCAGGAGCAGTGGCCTCCGACCAGCGTAGTCTATAATCACATTCTGCACAAAGTAACACAGTGAAATAAAGCAAGATATTTAACTTGTGTTTGTATATCCTGCCTGCTCCCTCTTCCTGTTTCAATACTATGTGCCTAGTCTGCTCCACAACTACTTTAAGAGTGTTGTCCACTTCTTAGCAAAAAAAAAAGAAAAAAAGGAAAAAGATTGCTGGCAGGAGTTGGAGGAAATGAGAACGTCCCAGCTGTAGCCTGAATTCTGCCACTGTGCATACTGTCATGAAGCAAGTAAATTAGACTATTCAGAGGCTTCAGACAGTGATGACAATGCAGCGTTTAACAAAATACTTCTGCATTAACTTGTCTGGGCATGAGTGGTGAGAGAGTGCCTGGCTGCTCTGCATGAAGGGCTTCCTCAGCATGAAAAGCAGTATAAATCCAAAATTTGTAATTGAGAGCCTCCTCACTGTCTATAGAGTCTGCATGTCAGTAGAGTGCATTAAGAGTCTCACACAAGTGACAGATGTGATCAGTTCACAGCTCCCCGTCCCGATTACAACATATGGGATTTTGTCCTGAGGAATTCCAGCCTCTTGGAACACATAAGCTGCATAAAAATACATCTGGGAAGAGAAGAGAGGAGAAAGCAGTAAGGAAAAGCATCTGAAAATACATCCCACTGTTTTTCCTGAAGGACCACACAGAGAATGACTAACGTGCTGTCACAGGTGGTTTTGACAGCACCACTCTCAATCTTGCCATGATGCACACGCATACTTTGGGAACCAAGCACCTGAGGATTGAAGATCTCCACAGGCAGAGCAGACCACTATTTGCTCTTTTCCCGCAGCAGGAATGTTAAACCCGAGAGCTTGCACCCATGTCTCGCGACACGGCGCTGCTGCTGCTGGCGGTGGCTGCCAGGCTGCTTACCGAATCATTGCCGCAGAGCTGCATGGCGCTGCTCAGCACAACGATACTCAGCAGCTGCCACCTCAAAGATGGATTTTGGAAGAGCTCCCAAGGGTTCTTCGCTCTCTGACCTTTAACGGCAGCCTGTTCAGCCAGCATCTCTTCCAGCTCTGCACTCAGGTCACTGTTGCCTCTGAGCTTCTGCAGCGCTGCAAGGACAAGGGAACCTCTTATCCCCTGAACTTTACCTTCAGTATGCCTGCTCTGCAGGGTGAAGGATCAAGGAGCAACTGACAGCTGCAGAAAGATGTAGGACAGAGTCTGTGAACATGGGGCTACCTTCACAGAGATGGCCAGTTGTAGTGCAGCCACTTGAAGGATTTGTGGGAAAGGGAGTGCAAATCCCTCACCATTGTTTGACAAGAGAATATGTCCAACCAGCAGCCGTGCTTCTGACTCAGATCTCAAGTGGCTCCCCTGGGAAATGCAGGCAATTAAGATGATCTTGGTAAACAGCACATATTTCCCAGAAGCTAATCCCCGCCGCTCTGTATACGGGGATTTGTATGCCACAAATCTAAGCAAATCCCTTAATATGTATTGGCTTCAGATTTGGTCATGAGCTCTTCAACCAGCATTTATTTCACTTCATAGTTACAAAACATATTTGCCATTGTGAACACAAGTTCCACCTTTTGACCCTTCCATTGTAGCAAAAAGGTCTTTTGTAGGCAGATGATTTTCAATTATCTCAACAGATAGAAAATATTCAAAATCATAGAACGACCTTTAGTTTGGAAGGAGGAAGTGGTCATATTTGAAACTTGAGATGACACTTCCTACATATAAACGTTGTGGCACCATTCTCAAAACATCAGGGCCCAAGTCTGTGCAAAGCAGGATGCAAACACCCACATATTGACCTGCATTCAGAATGACCGTGGTTGTTCTTACAAATACATACACAACCACCACCTGGGCACTGTTTAAGGGTGCAGCAGCTCAGCCTACTACAAACACTGATGGCACTACATATTTTGTACAGACCAAATATGGTCCTCTGGTTTAGAAAAACTTTATCCACGGGATTAGTAACATAGCCATGGTGTTGGGCTGAAAATTTTTGTGTTCATCTAAGAAGCCTGGCAGAGTCACCGAATAGAATATTTGTATTGGAAAGAAGTAGACATTTCAATCTGCTTTGGACTAAACACACTAAACTCTATGTCAAGAATCAACCCTCTCACTGTTTATCTGCCCGGTCAGTAGATCTCACATGATCAGTGAAAGGACAACAGTCACCCTAAACTCACCAGAGATGCAGGATTCTTCATCTCCACAGTCAATCAAGAGGTATCTGGGACTTTCCGGGAACCAAGGCAGAGCAGCAAGCTGGATCAGGGCAGGCACCACATTGCTAGCTAAAAGGAATGGCCAGTTCTCCTCCCCTCCGAGCAGCTCCCTAGAGAAAAACAAACATAATTTGCACAGTACATTTTACAACCTGTTAAAAGCCCAGAATCCTCTGCTGTATGTGGGCACTGGGAAAAAAAAAAAAAGAAAAGAGAGAGGTAGTAAAGTGTATAAACTGAGCTTTATTCTTCTACATTACCTGAGTCCAACAACCTGCCCCAGCACCAACCCCAGGGCTGTAAATGATGCAGAAGTTAAGGCCACAGCTCCTCTGAGCTTCTTTGGGGCACTTTCCGCCAGATACATGGGCTGAATGTTCATGCTGACACCTGGGCAAGGCAGACAAATGCTGACCTCAGCTTGCAGACAAATGCAGTCAGCTACCTTATTAATTACCCAAGCCTTCGATTTCACTCTTATTCATCGTATAAGATACTAAACAGACATTTCCATAGTCATAAGTAGCAGTGGATAATGAAACAGAAACCTGCCAGGGCCTCTGCCCTGTGGTCTTTTCAGAACAAAATCCAAAATTAAATGTGGTGCTTCCCTCTAGTCCCCCATTTAGGAGGAAGACCATATATTAAATCACTTGTGTCAATCATTATTTCCTTGGATGAATTTCTATGAAAAGCTTCATGTTGTTGCTCATGCTGGCGAGTGACTGATAACACTCTTACAAGCAGATGGGGATCAATTTTCAGCTCACTTTCTCCCAGGGTTCCCCGCGCTATATGCACAGTGCTCGCAGACACTCATACATTACACAAAAAAACCCATCCTGTGTATGCCTTAAAAAAAGTCCTTAGAAACAAACTATAAAATCTGTATATACAACTTCCTCATTCATGTACATGTGTGTGGTGAGACTTAATTGCTTTAATGTCTTAGATCATTCCTATTTCAATATCTTCTGTTTCTAACTGACACTTGCTATCATGTTCACCCTACTACGTTTCTCATGTTGCCATACCTGCATTCACGCCAGTGAAAAATCTGCTGAGCATAATCATTTCAAAGGATTTGGCCATTCGGCTGAATCCTGACAAGACTGCGGCGATGATCACAAAGATATTGTTCAGTAGCAGGGACATCTTCCTTCAGAGAGAAAAGACACAGTTGTGAACAGGTGTGTGTCCAGTTTAGTTATCAGATAAAACATTTCACACGGCAGATCCAACCTGCCATGCCTGAAAGCTCAAGATGGGCTGCTCAGCACCACAGAACCTCCTGGCTACCCAAAGCCCTGCATGAGGTGTCCCTATGCAGATGGTAGATGAACAGTTTTGGTGCTTGTAATGAAAACAGGCATCAGCACTGGTGGGTAATCTGCGTGGCCGAGACAATTGGGGTCATCTCCGACTACAAGTGTGACCACAGGATGTCCCTGCAGTGCTGGCTTTAGACACACTGAAGGCACCAGGAGTTCCTCACCCAGATTCATGGCTCTTACATAGGGTGTCCCATTTGAATGGAGAGGAATATTGCTTCAGGAAGTTATGTGCATTTCGGTCTGAAAATACTAATTTGTTGAAATGGGTATTTTTCATGTAATAGTACAATCCTTACAAAACTTTAGTCAGAAAGTTTTCATGTGTCCCGGGAGGAATTTCTATCCAAAATTAGGAAAAGAAAGCTGTATTGACCCGTAATAGCCATTAGCTCTCTAATCCTGACTCATTGCCCTCCCTACTCTTTAGAAGTCAGTCTTTTTTTCTCTTACTCATGATGGGATATGATTTTATTCCAAGGCAGTACAAGGTGAAGTCCCTAAACTTTTCATTGAATAAGGAAGCCATATCCTTCCCAGATCTTCATAACCATGAAACAAGTAAGCAATGGGAGACAGTCCTCCAGCCCCAACTCAAACCATAATGTTTTCATTCCTGCGTCACCATCTAAGAGGAACAAACCAAAGTGATAGAAGAAAATTTGGGGGTCAAGAGAGGCAGGCAAAATCTAACTTCCTATTAGTTTATGTTAGTAATATTAACAGTGCTTTTCTCTGAAGAGAACTGAGGATAGAGCTGTGTATGAAAGACAAGTATTTTTCAGAGACTCAAGCACAAGGAAAAAAGCAACTGTGAAGATTCAACAAATACCTCCTGAAATATTTCAGTTAAAAAGGTGGATACAGAGCTGTAAAACATGAGGACCTGGGATGCAACAACTGTTCTTTGAAAGTGCCCTCTGTTTTTCCAGCATCATTCCTACCATTTCCCACAGCTCATTTTGAAGAAAAATCCTTGGTCTGTTCCATCATGATTTCCTATTTAAAAGAATGGCAGAAAACTGGGCACAAAAATTGCTGGTGATTAGGTTGTTACTGTGATATGGAGTTGAGCTGAAATCCTTGTAGCACTTCAGCTGGGTCAGGATGTGGGAAGGTGATGTCCTCACATTACCCCGCTGGGTTTTGAGACATGAAATACTGCCACATCAAGTGGTTTCTCCCTGCAGCTCAGAACGTTAATGGCAGACTGATCTGGGATAGAAAACATGTTTTCATGATTTTTAACTACAGGGAGTATTGTGCTGTAAGGCTCATAATACCTCTTGGACTAATGGAAGCTGCAAAGCTTAAATTAAAATCCAGCACCCTCTTACCTTCCCAACATGATGGCCATGGGACCAGCAACAACAGCCCCAGTGAGTCCTCCCAGAGGGTACGCAGAGACGGTGAAAGACCACAGCAGCAGTATCACGTTGCTCTCGAGGGGAAAGCCTGTGCGCTCCAGCCAGGTTTCGTTCATGAATGTCTGGATGTACTGAGAGGGAAGGACAGTGCTGCACAACCGTGACATAGAGATGAAGGACACTGAGAAATGTAAAGGCTTCCTTATTAATACATCTGCTTTCTATCTGTATGTAGTCATCCTGGACATTTTAAAAATGCATGTCATGGGTCCATCTTTGAATTTAAAGGCAAAAGTCAGCTTCATAGGATGCAGGTTGGAAAATTTTAGAATTAGATTTGCTAAAGCAGTTGAAACAAAGCTTTTGAATAAATTCTTGTGACACTAGGTCCTGCTCAGGGGTGGCTCTTGACAACAAAGACCTCTGCCTCAGATGTGAATTATACAGAGTAAACAACACATCCTTCCCTTCTCACCCTCAGTATTAGCAGACTGCATGTTTTCAGTGGCAGACCGCTGCTTATAGCCAGGCTGAGGACACTAAGGAAGTATCCATCTCAGAAGGAGGCTCTCGGACGAGCAGTACTCACTGAAGTTGGAGCATTGATGATGGAGATGTTGTAACCATATTGGAAAGTGCCTCCAATGCCAGCAGCACATATCGTCAGGATCAGGATCTTGCTCTGAAGCTGAGGAAGATGGGTAGAAAATGGATGGATTCCTTGCATAGAATGAAACAGCTCAATAGACTTTTGGTCCATGCATACTTTGAGTAGTGTGAAGTGAAACTTAGAATAGGCTACAAATGTTGTAAAATGGGAGGTGCCAAAGACAAAAACCACCCCCACCCCCCCACCTCCCAGCCCCGCAGATTTTTAAACTAACTCCCTCTACTGCAGAACAGTATTATTAATTCACTGCCATTCACAAAGAATTTTGGACTGCTTTGGAGCAAAGGCCTGCAAGTGTCTTTATTTTAATATTTGACATATATGCTTACATCAAGTCAGTGCAAAACCAGTAAATAATGGTAGTGACGGGTGTTATAGCTTCAATTAATACAATTAATTTCAAAAACCTGTACTGTACTCACATGATGAATTATTCAAGATCCATTGCCAAATTTCAATGACTTCTGCCTCATTTCTAGCTAAGGTCTATTGGATGGCTCTTCTCTCTGGTATGGGGGGTTTTCTCACGGCCCTTTATGCCCGGTGCATTTCTGATTCCCTAGCATGCTACTTTACCTTTTCATGGTAATGACACATATTTTAGTTTAAACTAGAGTGCCTCTCCTATGCCGCTTCACATGTTGAACAGAGCAGGTGATGTCTTTGCTGAACTTTCTCATTACACAGTTGTTCCTACACATACTTGTGTTTAGCAGTCTATAATTGTGTATTCAGTCAAAATATTTTCTACATCTTCAGTATTATGATATAGGTGAACTGTGGCAGACAGTGGGTCCTATGCCACATTCTGGTCTCCTTGAGGTAATTTCTTCATCAGTATTGCACGTTGCTTATATTGCCATCTAACACTGCTACTATGCCTTCAGGAGCACGGGCGAGTGAATAGGGCTGCTCCATGCAGCGCAGTGGGATCAACGTGTTGGTATAAAAGGGAGGTCTCTTGACTTTTGGAAGGGTGCAGAATAACTGTCGTGGCTGACACAGTATGGCAACTGAGAGATCACTGGCAAGCTTGCAAGAAAAAAACATGCATCTTTTTTCCCCTTGCAGTCAGATGCCCTGAATGTTGTAGTATAAGTGGGTGTCCCACAGCAGAACAACACCGGAGCTAACTGTGGAGAGCCAGAGACACTGTATATACACTTTCTAAACAGTTTTGTTGATCTTTACTCTTCTGTCATGTTTGTAAGCCTCAGGTCATTCTTGACACTATTGCCTGGACATTTCCCTGTGTGACTCTGCCTTCAAGTTGACCTACAGCTTCTGTAGAGGAGCACAGTTGAGTGTCAGCAGCATCATGTCTCCGTGTCCACCTCACCATCAGTGAACACCCCTTCCTTGTTGCAGCCAAAGTACCCTGTTGGTCTATCTGTCTCTGTGTCATCCCCCATCCTTGTCAGTTCATACCTACTTTGTGTCACTGCTTTGGGTTTTCCTGTCTGTATGTAAGATCCTATGATGGGCAAGCTGTGCCCTGATGGTGTCCTTGGACTGGGAGCATTGTCCCATGTCTCAAGATCACTCTGAGCTTGAAGGAGGCCCCTGGCCTTTAGCCTGATACCTCCTACACAATGTTCTGGGTGGCCTTTTTTAGCCCTCTGCTTGCAAACCCCTCCCACTGGGACAGCTCTGTGGGTGACTCCAAGAGCCCATGCTCAGGCTTGGCTGTTTGCCAGTTAGTGCAGGGCACCTCAGGTTAGACTGTGTTTTGCTACATGAATAAGACCTCATTGACCCGGAGAAGAACTTAGATAATCCAAAACTGGAGAGCTCTTTCTGCCCTACCTGCTAAATTTCTTCTAACAGAGACATCTACCAAAGAAAAAGAAAATTTTGCCTAGTCTCACAATAGCTTTAAAATCATAAAAGAAAATAATCTTAGATTTTTCCTTTCCTCAAAGCCTTTTCTTGTAAATAACTTCCACACCAGTCTGAGACAGGATGCTGTCCCAGGACAGAAATGAAGCCAGACTGTTCCGACCCTGCAGCAAGAGAAGGCCAAGTTCTCTCCTGTTCCACTTAGAAGAGGGTACATTTCACTTGTACTTCCCTTGGCTACACCACTTCCCTGTCTTGTTACTGAGACCTGAGCTAAGGACCGTGCACCTGACATGGTTGCTCTTCCAAGTTATTCTGGTTCTCCAAATGAGAGAGATTTCCTCTCCTTCAAACAGCACATTTCTTTTTTAATCACAGTGCCTAGGAACATAACACTTCTGTTCATTTCCCTGCTTTCATTATGGAGTTCATCCCTGTCAGGTCCTGTATCACAGAGCTCTTTTGTAGCCATGAGCTAAAGGAAAATGGTTTGCTTCTCCCTTCAGGAGCCGCCAAACAGTCCTGCACTTAGACCCGAGCCCCAAACCTTCCTTAACACCCAGCTTCTGTACCACTGCCCCAGCCACCGTGGTGGTGTGCAGCTGCCAGGAGAGCCCTTAGTTTGTCAGCTTTGTTCCGAGGACTGTGATGAGTTTGTCAAATAATTCTACAAGAACCTACAGTGCCTACACAGCCTTATAAATATTTGGATTTTAAAAACTGATCAGTCAAATATAATAGTAAAATAGATGGGGTTTTACCAGTCTCTGCAGCTTGTTCATCCCCTTTGGTCGGTTTTCCTCTGTCTGCCAAGGGCTCTGGTACTCTCAGCAGTACTCTAAAGGATTATTTAAATCTCCAGCATAGGAATGTGTATTTAGTCACCCATTACATCAGGATACTTGATACACTTGGCTTGGCAGGTGTTTGCCAGCTGATTTACATTCTCAAAACAGTGCTGCACTTTCATTAGCAAGACAGTTTAATTAATATTGTTAGAAGTACGTGACAGTTTTGGGAAATGATTCTGCAAGGTCCAGAGCTGTCTAAATCCTCTTGAAGGCCAGTGTGGTTTATGGCATAAACTCCCTCTCAAAGCATCCGGCACAGTTAGTTGCTCAGTAGCATTTGCCTGATTAAGTGTGATCAAAGTAGAAGTAAACTACAGCTTTTTTACTGACTATCTTTGTCCTGGATCCCAATCTAGGACCTGAAAGACAAACCAGACTATTTCTTTTGGTTCTGTCAGTGACAGGAATGAACAAACCTCAAGCATTTCAAATCCCTTATTATGCCAAGCCCTTGCTCTGTACTTGTGTCTGGTGACATGCAGGCAATCCAGCTGGGGCTGACAAGGGCTGTACACTGGTGCACAGAAGGCTGCAGTCCTGTTCCTGCTCCACAGCCTGACATAGAGCAAACGACAACACATACAGCACTTGATTTTGTCACTGAACAATCTTCTCTGGCTTTTATTTCATAGGAGCAGAAGGCTCTTTTACTTTTTTTTTTGCTTTTAAAGTGCATAATACACAATATGTATTACATTATAGATTAGATTAAAGTGCATATTATCTGATGTGTCATATGTCCACATAATACATAGCACTGCAGGTAAACCTCGTGCTGAGGTGAGCATGGGACAGTAGGCTGCTGGGGGAAAAATGAGTATCTGATCAAAATGTTTTCCACTCATTTTGTCACACCTCTTCACAGAGCTTTATCCTGTTCTTTAAACCTTGTTCTCCTTACAGCCTCAGAGGGCAGAGAAAAGCCCTTGCAAGTGCAGCAGGGGCTGATTATACCAAGGACTATAACCGGTTTTGTACTTGGGAGGTACTAGTCAAGGAATTGACAGAGCCTGAACATAGTTGTTCACAGAGGTATGGTGCAGGAACCGCCGTATGATGGATTTATGTCACACCCTGGGAGTACAAAATTGAAACTCAGTTATTTTTTAATATTTCAGTTAAAAATTAAATAAAAGTAGAAGCCTCTCCTCTAACCCCAAGAGGCTCCAGCTAAATTCTAATGAGTCAAAAGGGTTTCATCCCTCTGTAATAGTGGTATCTTCAGTGACCTTTCATCTTTGTCTTTTGGCTTATCTTTCACTAGCGTGTGAGTTTTACACTCTTCCCTTGTTAACTACCCATCATTTAATCAGGGCATAGTAGCTGACAAACTTTGTGTAATGGGTTTGGCTCGTGTAGTAGTTACCTGTTGTTCCAGAAATGGTACCCTTCTCCATGAAAGCTACAGAAGACAGTAAGGCAGCAATGACAGCCTTGCTTCTTTCTCTAAAAGAGAAAGGCACTCCCCGGCAGTGAGAAACAGTGGATCCTCATGGATCCTCGAGATGGGGCCTGCTGGAGATGCCTGCAGTAACAGCAAAGCTGCTGTTCACAGAATATCTGGCCTGTAGGAGTATTCATGGTATTTTAACATCCTTTCATCCTGCAGAGTGAAGTATTTGAGGGGCCTGCCTGGCAGATTTCAAAGTATTAAAAATAAGTGCAACTACTTTTTTAAGCCCCCGTTCATCACTAGTCAGGTTTTACCACACCTGAACAGAAATACTAAACCTGTTCCACATGGCAGAATATTCTCTTACAAATGTGTCCGTAGGGATACGGTGCTGCCTCAGCTGCAGCCGCTAAGTGGCAGCAGAAGTGCAGCATTCCCCGTATTAGGCTCCGAATCCAACATGCCAGCAGTTTGTTGCTTGTGGCGGGTGGCAGGGGGCAGAGGACTACTTCTAACAGCTCCCCAAAAGTTAACTTATTCACTGGGGAAACAGACGGAACTGTACGTAACGGTACAAGGTAACAGCCACTATGTATGGTTTAGGCAGCACGTATCAAGAACTTTCAAAGAGGAAAGTTCTACTTTCTTCCTGTCTATTCTGAATGAGACCAGGTTTGGGTAGATCTCTTCCAGGAAGGAAAACACATATTCTGTATTAGGCAAGAGCTTTCTCCTTTTCCATGGCATCTTAAAAGCGGGGACCACCTAGTGCAGGTCTTTGTCTCTTCAGGTGATGGTGTACAGGAGTTTCAGCCTGTGGCTACCAGCTGGAGAGTCCCTGGTTGTTCTAGTTACTGAGATGTGTCATGAGAGCCTTTGAGGGAGTTGGGGATTACTCCATTTCTAGCTCCTTAGACAGAGGAAATGTGTCCAAGCATGTCTCTAGCTGGAGAAGGAATGCAGCTCACCCAGGCAGACTGGTCTCCATCCGTTCCTTGGGCCTGAGTACCATGAATCTGATCCACCTGCCTCGTTTCTGTTGCAGTCAAACACAGAAATATACCTTTCTGCAATGATCTGGTTAAGGGCTGCCTGCTTAGACCATTCTGTTGCCTTTCTTTTGAAGGCAAATATGTGCACATTCTGCTACTTAATGGAAGAGGAAATCAGTATTCGCCATAGTCCAAAGGAAATCCTGGAGGTACTGGACATTAGAGCAGGTGCTGTCAGGGGATGTATTTGCATCTTCTGCCAGGCCTCCAAATGGGCTCTTCTCAAGCCTCTCCTTATTTCACCTCTGCCTTCCCTGAACTGTGCAGAGCCACCTTCTTTCTCTTCAAAACCCATCCCCAGTGCTTTTATGTGGGATTTAAACCAGACAGCTTGTGAGTTGTGCAATGAAGTGAAGCAATGGCCTACAGCAGTCTTGGGTCGGAGAAAGGAAATAGCAGGTAAGCTTATGACAGCTCCAAGAGATGAGGGAAGTCCTGTGATTGTGGCGCAGGCTGTTCACAAGGCTCCCTGTCCCAGCAGGGGCATAAATTTGCTGTGCTGTGGCTAGATAGGTCTCTGTGTGTAGATGGCTAGCTGGAAGTGGGAGTTCCTGGAGGCTGTCCTCTGACTTTTCTAGTAACAGCCACCTTGATGAAGAGTGGATGTAGACTTTTTTTCTCCTGCGTAGTATCTATATGACTTGTGCTTTAGCGCTGACAGGTGTTCACATTGGTTGTGTTTTCAGCAGTCTTCCTGCTGCACCTGAAAAAAACGCACCAGCATTCCCAAAGTGAACATTAGATAAGTTCCTTAGGATAAGTTCTCACAATGTCAGAGTTGCAGTTGGTGTAGATGAGGAATCTGCAGTCTCAGGGACTGCCACCAGGGTTTAACTACTGCACTTCAATTACTCGGACTCCTGGCTTTGGAAGTCTTTACAGAAACCCAGCAGGTTTCCAGCAGCACCGCAGGGACCTACCACCCTCCTCTCTCAAATACTTTTTCAGTGTCATAATCAAGGTGAAATGTGATGCCATGAACATGGAGAGCAGTTATTTGGAGAATGTGAAGGCAGTCTCTGCCTGCAATTATCTGACTGAGGGAGTAAGTAGTAATCCTGCCATTAGGAAAGACCATCAACACATGCTCTTTGATCTGTCATGCACTGAGAAGTTCCTATGTTTTAGAGTGGTTTTGCCCCAGGATTGTCTGGACCAACTGCAATTACTCTGCAAGAGCAGAAAAGTGGCCCCATTTCCATTTGTGAGGCTCGGATCTACAGGATGAATTCTCCCTGCAAATGCTACACTGTAAATCGCAGAAGACATTTGGAGCTGCTCCCTGGCTGGTTGCTGGCTATCTCCCAGGCTCTACCCTGGCTATTTCTGTAAACCCTTCTCTCTTTCCTGTAAGGACCATCACGATGAAATACGAAATACCTCTGTCTGCTTGTCTGGACTCTTTCAGGACTCACTCAGAATACAGAAGACAAATAACATAATCTACAAACAAGAAACATGCAGCAGGTCTGCTGGTTTTATGGTGAAAGCAATGTTTATGAAACTTAGCTGTAAAAATGGATTTTCTGTGTAGGAAATGAGTGCCCTGCTGTGACACCGTTATTCTCAGTTCCCGCAGTTTCCTAATGTTCCTTAGAAAAACCGCACAATTTATTTAAGTTCAAGGCACTGTATAAGGACTCCAGGAAATGGGCTTCATTGCAGAGGTTTCTCAGGGCAGGGACCCAATGCTGACAGAGCTTCTGCTACCACACAGAGTCACTGGGATGTTTTCCAGACCAGAGGAGATACATGGAGCTCAGTCCATTGAGGACACAAGGGCTGACACAGCCAAGGTAACCAGCTGCATTTCCTTGCCAGATAGGATTTGTGGATGTCAGAAGAACGGCTCTATGTTCCATGTGTTGGATCAGCAGTCTGCATTTTCATCCTCCTGATAAGCAGCAGAGCTTCTTCGGGAAAACTGAGAAAGCCCCAAATCCTAAAAATAATTGAAATACCCTTTTCTTACTCCATTGTGAGTTGTAGGTCCTGCTGTGGCTGAACTATTCCCTTTCCCTCCTTCTTTGTATCAGACACTGGTGCAAGCAGTTAGTTGAAACTGGGTGACCTGAAAAGAGAACAAACTGCTTGGCTGAACTAAAGCTCTGTTCCTGTGTGCAAGAGAACACTGAGACTCTGCCAAACGGCAATAAATATCGCTGAATGTTCCCGTCAGGGGAATACGTGCAGCAGTGTCGGAGCGTCAGGCTCATCTTGAGTTCTTATTTAACATCCATTTCAGATAGAGCTTTTTATTAGACCTGTCCCCTGGCTTATTGAGAGGCACCTGGACTAGGACACTACCTCTGGTGAAAACCAAACTACAAATACCATTTGTGACTCCTTGCAAGAGTCTCCAACAGCTGAGAGCATGCTCAGTTGTATGCGCTGCTATTGTGAGCTGAACACAGACCTTTTTATAAGAAACAAGCATTGTTTTTCAGTTCTCTTGTTGATTTGGCCACAGTGCTTATGAAATGGATGTTACAAAATGAAGGCCCTTGAAGGATAGTCCCTGCTGACAGCTGTGGTAGGTGACCTATGGAGTAAAGGACAGATCACAAGGCAGAAGAATTTTTTAAAAATGATTAACCACTGGAAAAAAATAACTGTGCAAAGAGACAGACATTTTCTTGCTTGATGTCTTCAACTCATGATCAGAAGCTGTTTTGGAAGAGATGCTTTATTTGGATATGTGATCATGCATTTGCTCAAGGAAATTTAGGTGAGATCTTATTTCCCATGATATGCCAGAAGCAAAGCTGCATTTTTTAACTAAAAAACATAAGAAATAAAAATAACATAAACTTTGATTTACAGCAAACCCTGAGCAAACCACATGTCCTTGGAGGGCTGAGCTCTGAGTGCTATCTTTAGTGTCCTTCTAACAAACAAACAAAGCTCCCCATCCAAGTCTGTATGATTCACTTTCTCCTGACTTCAGCCATCACACTGTAGAGTTAGCTCATTTAGGACACAAAATCCTTCAGTGAAGGAGAAAGCATTTATATATGGCTATTAAACATGGAAAAGTAAACATTTCAAGTACCTTGAGTGGTTCAGATTACACAGTTCATCTATGCACAGCGGGCTCATGCAGCCTTTTTTCCAGAACTGGAGCAGAAACTCTTAGCAACTTCTCTGTGGTAGATCTGGAGATCTTGACACCTGTTGTCCATGCCACTGAGGACTGAGAGCTGAAATAACCTTCTAGTAAGGTCCCTCTGGCTGTTGTGGCTCACGTGTATGGGAGCTCAGCACTGCTCCTTCTGAATATGTTCCTAGCACCAGTGCATCAGTCACGCAGCGACCGCTTCTACTCGGGCTAACAGGGATCGCAGGCATGGCATGTCCTGGGGAGCACTAGTGTGGGTGAGACCTTGTATGGGATTGCATAGTCTCATACCCCTCATACCTGGGGAAGTCTCTCAGAGTATGCAGTGGGGAAGTATCTTTGGTTTTAAATTCAAAAAAGAATTTGGGCTCTACTGCAGGGGAATGGAGCATTACTCCAGTGAAGGGGCTTGGAGTTAGGTGGCCAGGGAATGAACTCTCTCTATTGTGTGCCCTCTAGCCCAGAGGGAGGAGGTGCCTATGTGTCATCAGACCAGGTATGACTTGTCACAGCAGGACACATTGCAAAAGGTCATCAGATGAATTTACAAACAAAATGCCAATGGTGTTAAAGAGCAGAAGGCACATGTCACTGGCTGGGCACTCATCAAGTGTGTGGCTGGGGGCTGGTTTGCTGCCCCACCAGCTGCTGACAGAGTGAGCACCCCTGGCGAGGGCGCCAAGGCTCGTTAAGGCCTGCGCTGACACGGCGCACAGCTCCTTTCATCCTGCGACCCCGGAGAGCACTGTGCTGCGCAAAATGGGAGCTGCCGCCTTTAAACAGCATCTGTTTATTCTTGAAACAATTAGTGAGGGCAGTTAGATCTTGAACTAGTTACTGAGCCCAAAACAATTATGCTAAAAACAAGTTCCAGATGGGCTCAAAAGGAGTTGTTTTTGTCTTTACTAAATTAGAATGGATTCATGTCTTCGAGTTCATCTGGCATTTATGGACAGGAAACATGAATTACACACAATAATTTACTACAAACAAAAGAGATGAATGCGGCAACAGCCCATTTATCTTTGCTCATGTGCCTTCTTGAGGTTTATGTGCTGTTTAACTCATGGGGAGAGTTAATAGCTTTTTTTCTTTGTTTTCTAACTCTTTGCTATTTTGGTTTGCAGAAAGTGAGACAGGAAGCTGTTGGGTTTCTCTTGCAGGGTTAAGCTTAGCTGCGACCCTAGGCAAATGCTTGCGTGTTCTTTAAAAACACCCCAGAAACGGGGAAAACGAAACCAGAGGTAACAGGAGGGTCCAGCAGTGATCCGTCATGGTGCATGTGCAAAACCATTCCCATTCAGGAAATACATCGATTTTTTAATCAAAAGCCATAGGCTTTTATTTAGATTTCATGATTTTATAGAAGGCAGTGTGTCGGCGCCACTACAAAGGTGTATAACGCGAACCCGGCTATGCTGCCAGGCTGAAGTGAAGCCATGGAAGGACGTAACTCCCCAAACCCATGGAACGTAACAAGGATTGTAATAAAGACTGAAGCTGCCCCTGGGTGTAGTATAGTGCATGAAGTCAGCTTGGCTGAGCTCCAGAGGGAGTGAGATCATGGGCAGAAAGCAACCTGGGAACTGGGGGGGGTCACTGAGATTTGTTTGTCCTCTTCCAGTCCAAGATGGTGAGTTTCCCAATGCATTTCATCACTTCTCCCCCTTCCCTTCATGAATCTTAATAAAGAAGGCCTTAAGTAAAAGCCTGAGCAAGTAGAGTTCTCCAGTACCACTAGCCACAGGCCTCCAACTTTACTCTGAGCCGCTGATCACAACCCTCTGCACTCTGTTGTTGAGACAGTTTTCAATCCACCTCACAGTCCAATTGTCTATCCCACATTTCTTGAGTTTCCCTACAAGAATGTTATAGGAGATGGTATGGAAAGCCTTACTGAGGTCAAAGTATGACATCCACTGCTCTCTCTTCATCTACCCATTTGGTCCTGCTTCATAGAAGGGCATCAGATTACTCAAGTAAGGTTTCTCCTTAGTAGATCCATGCTGGGTACTCCTGATAACCTTTTTTTTCCATGTGGTTAGAGATGGCCTCCAGAACAAGCTGCTCCATCACCTTTCCAGGGATGGAGGTGAGGCTGACTGGTCTGTAGTTGCCTGGGTCTTCCTTCTTGCCCTTTTTGAAGACTGGAGTGACACTGTCTTTCTTCCAGTCGTTAGGCAGCAGTCCTGTTCTCCATGATTTTTCAAAAGTGATGGAGGTCAGAGGCAGCTCTCACCACCACAGCACCTGGGGTGCTCAGGAGCCTGTGCCTGGTCTCACACATGCCCACCGCTCTCTTGTCTTCTCCCCGCTCTCTCCTGATATGTTGCTTTAACCTCCTGTCCCCCCATCTTCCAGCTGGATTTTGTTCTTCATCAAAGGGCCATCAGGGTGGAAGTGGTGGAAAACACAAAGACTCCCTTCCCCACCAGTGATTTAATTTCCCATTAACTGAGGGTTTAAAGAGAAATCTCAGGGCTCATTAAGGCTCTGCTGACAGCTTAACCTTCTCCTGCAGAAACCTAACGCGGGGCCCATTCCTCTGTCTGAAACCAGGGCGGCTGTAATGTTAGACCGACTGCTGAGCACGGCAGACAGCTCTGGAAAGCGTAAGCAGCACCCGGGGAGAGGCTGCCAGGTTTGTGCAGCCCGCTCTCAGAGCGCCCTTTCCAAGGCTGTTCCTGATGTATTTGACACGGTTACGCGGGGAGCAGAGACGCTTCTTACAGCGACCTTGCGCTGCCCGGTGCGGCCGCGCACAGGTCGGGGAAGCGCCTCGTTGCTCCGACCAGGGGGAAGCAGAGGCGTTAGCACTAAAAACCCAAAGCCCTTCGGCATCAGCGAAGGCAGGGCCCGTTAGACCCCTACAGCCCCTGCACGCCAGCCGAGGCACTCGCGCAGGTGCCCGTTTGAGGGCTCAGCTCTCGGCGGCGCGACCCCCTCCTCACAAGCAGCCGGGTGTTCTCAGCCCGCAGGAATCACCCGCCGGCAGCCCCCGGCTCCCGCATGCCGCGGGGGACCAGAGCTGAGCGCGACCCCGCGGCCCGGGCGCGACGAGCCCCGCGGCACAGCCCCAACTCTGGCGCGCGCCCCGCGTAGCCACGCCCCACTGTGTCACCCTATTCTCCCCCTGATTGGCCGTCTCCTGAGGGGCACGCGGCCTGCTTTCCGCCTTCCCTCAGCCGCCCGTCACCGGGGCTGCCCGCTGCCATTGGCTACGGGCGCCCGCCCCGCCTCCGGGGGGGCGGCACCCCAGGCGCTCTCCCCTTCCCGGCCCGTCACCTGCTGCGGCGGGTCCGTTCCGGGTTGGCGGCGGGCGGAGGGCCGAGGGCATGAGGCGCCCTCCGATTGGCCGGCTCGCGCCGCCTGTCGCGCCGGCATTG
>JAAGNO010009838.1:0-12986 GCA_033439905.1 Ceryle rudis | reverse complement strand
CGTCCTGCGCTGGCCTGAGGCGCTCCCGGGCGCCAGGCCGCCGCCGTCCCGGCCCGGAGAGAGGATGAGCGGCAGGGAGACGTGTGAGAGCCGCGGCCTCGGCCCGGGCGGCCTGCCCGGCGCGGAGCCGGCGGAGGAGTCGGGGGCCCCCGGGCGGGAGCCCTGCGACGGCACCGAGATGCAGCTGAAGGTGGACTTCGTCCGCAAGCTGGGCTACTCCTCCGAGGAGATCCATGTGGTGCTGCAGAAGCTCGGCCTGAGCGCCGACACCAACACCGTGCTGGGTGAGCTGGTGAAGCACGGCCCGGCCGAGCGGGACAGCGGCGAGTCCCCGCCTGAGGCTCCGGAGGCCCCACTGGTCCCGCGGGGAGGGGCCGCCAACAAGAGCCCCGCTCCCGCACCGGCCCCCGAGGAGACCGAGAGCGAGAACCTGAAGCCCATCGTCATCGATGGCAGCAACGTGGCCATGAGGTGTGCTCGGGGTGTCAGGGCGGGCGCGGTGGGCTCCTCGGGGCCGTCGGTGCCCACTGCGGTGGCCTGGTGAGGCCGTGGGTTTGGTGACCTCTGAGGTTTGCCAGGCACCGAGAGCTTCCTGTCTGAAAAGCTCTGGGGGTTTCTGATGGCCCAGAGCCGCCGGTGGCTGCCCGGGTGGAGTGCCTGGTAATATTTTCCAAGGCACCTCACAGGGACGAGCATCACGCTTGCGGGCGCGCTCTGCCTTGGCGGCCCCTCCTGTCCCCGGGCTCTGCCAGCCCACAGCCAGTGGCCACAGGGCTCCGACAAGAGCAGATGTGCTTCCTGGGGAATAAAGACAGTTCCTGCTATTTTCTAGCTGATGAGCAGGATAACTGAAGATTGTCTTCTTACCTAATGGCTTTATGTAAGTTTCTGTAGCAGGAAGTTGCTCAACAAATAATTGCAGGGTTAATTAGAGAAGGCTTTGTAACATGGGTCTGTCTCCTGCATTGGAGACCAAGCCTCTCAATTGTGACTCTTGTATTTTGGCCAAATTTCCATACAGTGTAGGGAATGGATGAGCTGGTGAAGGGACGCTCTAGTATCTGGTGTCACCAAGACAGGGCTGTGACTCGCCATTGGTGTCTCTGGTGCTGGTGGCACAGGTCCTGCCAGGCACTGCAGCCAGTGGCAGCCTGCAGAGCTGCGTGGGTTGGAGCAGCAGCTCAGGAGTGCAGGAGCCCCAGTATCCATGGAGCACCCAGAATCTGTGGGCAGGATATTTATTGGCTTGATGTCTCTACTTTCACCTTGGCTTTTGTTCCCTGAGATGGCGAGTGTCGCCTGCCCTCCCCCCATGCCCCAGTGCTACTCTCCCCACCTCTGTGCCCCTGGGTCTGGCCTCTGTGAATGGAATGCTCCAGGTTTCTGAATTGGGCCCTGTTGTTGCTGTTCAAAACAAGTCCCCTTCACTGTGCCTTAGCTTAGCAGGCCTTGTAGTGTATGTTTCCGTTAACCGGTTTTCAAATAAAAACTGAACCTGGGTGCACATGGAGCTGCTGTGCGTGGTACCGGGGATTTAGTCCAGGGTGAAAGTGCTGAGAGGAGATTTATTTGCAGGTCTGTTCTCTAAGCGAAGGTTGGCGGCTCTGAGAACAGAGCTGAGAAAAGATGAGTGCAGTCTGATGTGCGACCAACAGACAGAGCGTGCGAGTCCCAGGCAGATGCTGATGGCAGTTGCGATGTGACCTGGACGCCTGCAGGAGAGCACAGTCCTGTTCCTGCAGCTGTGCAGTCACTGGAGGAAAATGGCCCATTGTGAGACCTGAGCTGATAAGCGTGACTCTTGCCGTGTAGTTTACCTTGGATAAATGCTCAGGCTTAAATAACAGAATTGGCTGGCTTGGTTTTAGTTTTTTCAAATGAGGAACCTCTTACTGTTGAAAGTGATCCCAAAAAGCGCAGGAGAGATCACAGCAAATGTGAGTCAGGGCAGGCCAGGCAGTAAGAGCGCTGCCGATAGGGTGGCTTGACGTGAGAAAAGCAGTCTGGCTTTTTTAAGCAATTTGCTAGAAGGGGAATTCCGTTCTGAAACTTCCTGTATTGATGGTGTGATGTTCCCTGCTGATTCATTTGCAGTGTGTACAGCGGCCTCCCTGAACAGCTCTTGACAAACATATGCAAATCATAGGGGAAAACAGCTTTTACTTCCTTCTAAGGGAATTTTTTCTTGGCTGCTGCCAAATCAGATCAGCCCAATTAGCTACTTTCTGTAGATTTGAGATTGGTAGCAGGGACTCAAAATCTCTGCTTTTCTCCTCTCTGAAAGGTGATAGTACCCCGTGGCTGGCTATCCATAGCAAAACCAGTCTGACAGTGGAGAAGCCTTTTTGAGCATCTTTCTTCCGATAATACCAGCCTTTCTGTTATTTGGGATTTGCAGAGATGCCCAGCGTGTCCTCATTAGGTGTTAGTTTTGTTGCTAAATGCTGCGTAGTTCTTAATAAATATTTGGGTACAACTTCTCAGTTCTCTTAATTAGTTTCCAGGAAGGGTGAGGGCAGGAGGAAGAGCAGAAGTTTCTTCGCAGTAACGGCGTGTCCCAGTGGTGCCTCTGCTGGCATGTCAGCTCTCCAGCAGTGACTATGGAGGAGCCCACTGGTGTGAGAAGTGGTGGCGGGAGACAAAATGTCATTCAAGTGTAGGTGGGAAGAGAAAGACTTGGGGCAGGGGGGGTGCCCAGGTTCAGAAAATCGTACTGAGTTGTGAACCAGCCATCTCCAGTATTGTACATCTTACCAGAGCAGCATCCTGAGACGCGGGCTGTTGGATCCCCGGAGTGACAAACCAGGCTGTGGTACAGAAACATTGACAGCTCGCCAGAGCTGTTATCAACAGAAGAGCTGATTACAGGGTAAATACTGCCACTCGTAAAACAGGAGTGGTAGTTTCCTCTGAGAAGCTCTGGAAACTTATTGATAAGACCTAACAAATAATAAAGAAGCAGGCTTCTGCCTTGGTACGTAACTTCTGATGCAGATGTCAGACTTGCTTCTCAAGCTGGGAAGTGCTGCTGAGCTGTTTGGCACCGATCCTGTTAAGGGGAGATTTTTAACTCCCTTTTGGGGCCGTAATATAGTGAATAAGTATCTTCTCTCACTGCTGCTATTCTTGAGTGCATAAAATGTCTTGTTTCCCTTATCTTTTCTTGTGAGGGTGCAGCTTCCACTGGCAGAGGTCAGCCTCTGGCATTAGCTGGCAGAACAGGACAGAGGGTGTTCAAGATCACACTGTACTCAGGGCTAAAAATAAAGATCTAGAGTCCAGCACTGGCTCTGTTTCAGAGTAGTGGCAGCAGTTACAGCTGCTCCTCCCTCCCAGTGAGGATTTGGGTATTTATTGGTATACTAAGGTGCTGAAAGCAGCAGTAATTCTGTGAAGATCTTAGTGCTGCTGTTTACACAAGATGAGCAAGGAATACCAATTGTGATACCGCTTCACTAAAGGTTGTCTGAGATGCTGGATCTGCTTGCTTAGTGCGTTGCCTGACTAGTCTGTACATAACCTGAATATTGAAAATGTCGATTTTTCTTCTTGATGCAGTCATGGAAACAAAGAAGTGTTCTCCTGCCGAGGTATCCTTCTGGCTGTCCAGTGGTTTTGGGACAGGGGACACAAGGATATCACGGTTTTTGTGCCATCTTGGAGGAAGGAGCAACCACGACCAGATGTACTTATAACAGGTGTGGAAATGCAAAAACCAGAAGTAGCTTTTCAGGCTTAGTGTTTGCCTCTTAATGAGCTTGCGAAGTTCTGGCTAGTTGGTGATTAACTTCTGAATGGAAGATCTGGGTAGCAGGAGATCCAGGAAGCTGAGCTGACCAGGGAGAATTAGTCATTAACTTCTCCCCTAAGTGACTTCTTGCCTGGATCAGTGGGAATAATTCAGAGAAGAAAGAGTGTCATACTGCTCTGCTTCCAAGCTTCTGTCTCCAGGGGCACTTCGTCATGCTGTGTATTTGACTGTAACCGATGTGACACCGTGAGCTGTGCAGAATTTCTGTGTGCTGAAAGTTTGAGTTTAGTCAGAATTACTCAAATTGAGGGGAGTTTACCCTGAACTTGCAAACAGATGAGGTTTCTAAGTAACTCTGCTGAGAAATCTGTGCATGTAGTACAGCAGTAAACGGGTACCAGCCTGCCAGTCTTAGATGCAAATCGCCCTTTGCATGCAAAGGGTTCTGTGGATGGGACTTGCTGTGCCACAGCAGCCTCTGCAGCGTGCCCCGATCGTTCTCGGCTGCTGTGCAGGCACTGGGGCTGGGGATCCACCTCTGGCAGCCTGGTGGATGGTGTAAAAGAGGTGAGAATATGGGCTGGGTTGTGGAGAGATGAAATGACTTTGCATGAATTTTGTCATTTATTTATAGTGTCACTTCACCTGTGTGAAGACCTCTGTGCTATGTGAGTGTGGTGTTCACGGTTGTGTTTGTTCCAGACCAGTACATTCTCCGTGACCTTGAAAAGAAGAAAATTCTGGTCTTCACTCCTTCCCGTCGGGTTGGAGGCAAGCGTGTTGTCTGTTACGACGATCGATTCATTGTGAAACTGGCACATGAATCTGATGGCATTGTGGTTTCTAATGATACTTACCGAGACCTGCAGAACGAGCGTCCCGAGTGGAAGAAATTCATTGAGGAGCGTCTCCTGATGTATTCCTTTGTTAATGACAAGTATGTTCCCCTTCTTCCTTTGCTTTTAAAAAGCACCATGCTGTCTTGTTTTAATGAAGCAATAGCAAGTGATGCATGAAAAGAGCAAAATGCTGGTACTGCTTGAAAAAAAAAAAAAAAAATCCTGCAGAGGTGTGCTTTTTTAGAAGGAATTGTGGTGGGAAGAACTACCCAGCTATGGTGAGGTGGAAACGCATAAGGAATTGGAGTAGTCTCAGTTGCTGTTGGTGGCCCTGGTGCTTGGAGCTCTGCTGTAGTGGAGTTCTTAGAACTCCAGGGTTTGGTTTCCTCACAGGACAATCATAAGCAGGCCCAGCAGCAAGTGCTAATTCTGGTCAGCATCAGAGCACAAACCCTCCTGTGCCTGGAGTGAAGCATTTCATGCAGGTCTTTACCAGGTGACAGGAGGGTTCTCTCTGCAGTGAAATGAGAAGGCTTTTTAGGGCTCAGGTAGCTCTTAATCTTCAATGAAGTGGGAGACTTATAAAAGAAATGAAGCTTTGACCCACAAAAGCAAGCTGCTCCTGATGGAGATTGACTTTTATTTAGGTTTATGCCTCCAGATGATCCCTTAGGGCGACATGGCCCCAGCCTGGATAACTTCCTCAGAAAGAAACCTGTGGTGCCAGAACATAAGAAACAGCAGTGCCCTTATGGTAAGACCTGTCTCCTACACATGAAGACTGAGATGTCTGGGCAAGTGTAATTCATACACTGAGTAAAATTCAGCTGCTCATTCCATGCTCTGCCTTTCCTTGCAGGGAAGAAATGCACTTACGGAATTAAGTGTAAATTCTACCACCCTGAAAGGATCAATCAGCCCCAGCGCTCGTTAGCTGATGAACTCCGAGCCAACGCAAGGTTGTCTCCTACCAGAAGTACCAGTTCCAAGGAGGAGAAAAAGGGCAAAAGAGGTTTGCAGGCAGAGCTGTTGTGCTCTGTGTCCACAGAGAGTGATAAAAGCTCTTTGCAGAAGGTCTCTGCAGAGAGGAAAAACTTGGCCCACAAAGCAAAGCCCAGCGATGTTCCACTTCAGGTCAAAGGCTGCGTGTCAGGCGGCGTCCCTCTGAGCAGTGGGAGCCACAGGTCCTCTGACAGGTACCAGCAGCCTCACATGGACTCTCTGTCTTACATCTCTCAGGAGCACCTCGACTCAGGCATTGGGTCTCTGGAGAACCAACTGTCTGACATGTGGCCTTACAGACCTGCCAGTCACTGTGATCATTCCCAGGGCGATCCGGTGGCAGTCTGTGCCTGTGGGAGGCAGAGACCTGCCTACCCACATTCTCCCAGCTTAGAGCAGAATGGTCTGGTCTCCTACAAGCATGGTTCCCATAAATCATCTTCCTCTGGTGCTAGCTTCTTGCAGTATAGCCCTGAGATCCCTCACTCAGGAGCACCCCACTCTTTCTCAGGCTATGGGGTACCTGTGCACCCCGCTAATGCTGGGCAGTACAGTCTGCCCAATGAGTATAATGCCCCTGCACCCCATTCTCGTGAGTACTGGTCTGAACCGTACCAGGTGCCGCCACCTCAAGTGAGATCTACCAGTGTGCGTGACCCTCGTGCAGTGCAGAGAGCCCCGGGGCCCGTGTATGGGGACTCCTGCCAGTGGGCTGTGTCGGAGCAGTTTGCAGAGGAGCGGGCCAATGTGCATGTCAAGCTGTGTGGCATATTCCATCCCCACTTGGTGGACGCTGTGATGAGCCGTTTCCCCCGGCTCCTGGACCCCCAGAGGCTGGCTGCGGAAATACTGACGTACAAGTCTCAGAACCCTGGGGTGTGAGGCCAGTGCTGAGGGCAGCTGGGTGTGGGAGAAGCTTTGAGGGTGGTGTTTGCACCCTGTAGCTGCTGTAGAGGTCTTCTGAGGGCTCCCCTTCTTCCTTGGCAGTACCAGGCTCCTGCTGGAGGCTGGGTACCAGGTGTGTATGCTCACAGCAAGTTCTGGTCTAGGTGTGACAGGGTGTCCCTCTTAGAGGAGAGCACCCCTGGCTCCCCCCTTCCCTGAGGCTGCTGAGAAGGCTCTGGGTGCTGGACAGGAGCAGAGGCTGCAGCTTCAGAGCAGGAGGTTTCCTTCGGGCTTGTGTGGTGAATCAGGCACACCCTAAATTCCTGCAGTTGCTCCAAACTGGATGTGACCTTACTCCTCCCCTTAGCTTCAGTTTTGAGGTGCTTTAGTGCATTATCAGGTATATGGAGGGAGGACTTGGGGGGCTTGTGAAAGATGAGGGGGTGCTGCCTTTGCAGTGGTGTGAGGCTCGTGTGAAGACAGAAATGCACTGTCAAGGCTGCTCTTAGCTCTCAGCTAAGCCTCTTTACTAAATCCTACCACGCAGATCTGTGGAAAATGTTGGATTATAAATCCAGTATGAAGCTAGGCTTAGCTGGCTTTAATTTGGTTTTATTGGTGCCCTTCTTTAATGATGCTTTCCATACCCCTCCCGCTTCAGCTTACCTTCCCAAGACGAGGCAGTTCTCCAGTGTGTACCACAAGTGCTTAGCAAGCTGCTCAGCTCCCAGAAATAAGAGGAGCTGGGAGAGCTATCCCCACTGGGAGGCTGACACTGCTCCAAAGCTGCAGGCGAGCCGTGCTCAGCATTTGCTGAGAAACGCTGTTGTCAGAACACGGGGCTCGCCACGCTGCAGATGCTGCTCGAAAACATTGACCTTGCCCGGTTCCCTGTCTTGGGCTACCCCTGGACAACAGTGACAAGGAGGCTGGACGACACTGTGCCTTTTGTATTCAGACAGCAATAGTTTGGCGTGTTCAAACAGCTGTAGTCACATCTGGACTGCTGCCAGTACTGTTCCTGAGGATTCCTTAAGACCTTTCTCTGTAAAGCTGTTGCTTCATCCTCCTGACTGGTGTTTTCCTGTCCCCTTCAGCTTCCTCAAACCATAGCAGCATCCAAAAAAAATGCAGAATTTGGTAAGACTGTTCCCCTTTCGTTCCCTCTTACTCTGTAAGATGTTTTTTTACTGTAGATACTGTAACAATATGCAAAACCCATTGCTGTAGGAATTGGTTCTGGTCCTGGGATTTCACTGTGCGTAGAAGGTGACGATGTTTCTTGCACTCGCAGGCCAGAAGCAGTTGATTTGTTGATACACATTGTATCTGTGTTTTTGTTAATGTTTCTTAAATACGTCCACCTTGTGGTTAAACCATCTTGTGGTTGGTGAGTGGCAAATAATGAAGGGGAGAGGGGAATGCGGCCGTTCCCGAGAGCCCTCCTCGGGAACAGTGTTGTCTCGCACTGCTCTTCCCTCCAACTGTCCAAGGAGTGACCTACCCCCGCTGGCACCATGTGCCATGAAAACCACAGGGACACAGAAACCTGTATGCCTGGTTAATTATGATGCATTACAAATTAGTAATGTTTCATGTTAGTAAGCAAAATGCTTCTTAATTTTAAGTAACCTGATACTTTGCATATTTGTAAATTACAGGAAAAATGGTTTTTAATGTTATTGTCCAGCAACTTGCTGCTTGATGCTGTTTTTAATTAGTACTATTCTCGACTCGGCCATTGCGTTACTCGGCGCGGTGGTTTTGGTTTTTTCTGGTGGAATGCTGATCTATGCTCCTCATGCAGTCAGAAGATTAATGGTTTATACTCACAAGCTGACGTTTTACTGAACCTTCTGTATCCTGATGCAGTACAGAGTTTATGTACCCACTGGAGGCAGCCGTGGCAAAGAACGAACTTGTGTTACGTAAATAAATTGCTGAGTTGAATTATTTGGTCTCCGGTGGCTTTTTGGAAGACCGTTCAACATTTTGGCTGGCTTTCCAGGGAAGTCAGGGAAATCATCCTTCTTCCCTGGGGTTCCTCTGACAAGCTGAGATCTCCGTATGTGAGCTGAGGGCTGTGCCAGTCTGATGGCTGGACACTGACAGGCTTTTAACTGTTGCAGCGTGGCAGCTCAGAAAAGGGAACGGGATGGCTCCAGATTGCCCTGGCCGGTGACAAACCAAGCAGCCTGTCCTGGGGCTGCTGCTGCTTCTGCAGTTGCTCACTGCAGGGGGGTGTCCTGGCAGCTGGGGTGTGCTGAGGCCGCAGTGCTGCGGGTGGCTGTGACTGCAGGGTAAGGACCATGGTGTTGCTGGGTGTCTTGGGTGCTAAGGAACAGTTCACTCCTTGGAACAAGTAGTGCGGGCTTTGCTTCAGTTTTAACGGGCAGTTCCAAAGGACAGCCTGGAAATAAATACCGATTTTATCCAGTTCTACAGCACCTTGGTGTCAGGTGCTGAGCATGACAACATGCAAACTGTAACACATCAAGACTTTGCTCTAAAGCTTTGCTAGGAACAGGGAAGGGAATGCAGTGGGAATGTCAATGCTTGTGTTCCATAAAAGAATCTTCCCCTCCCACCTGCTCTGTGGCAGCACAGCAGGTTCTTATCTGACTTGTTAAGTGACTTTATGGTCTTTATTCAAGTTTGTGCTTTTAATAGAGGGCAATGATTTTCTAGTTAATAAAAAAACAAGGAGAGCAGGTGCTCCTGGAGATAGTACTTTGTTTCAAAAAGCAAATCTGAAACCTCACAATCTGAAAGGTCATTTATTGGCTGTGGGAGAGGAACTCTCCTGAGGACGTCATTCGAAGTGACAGTGAGCTCACGTGGCTCTGCATGTGTGAGGTGTCTGGGGACTTAGTGGGAAGGGAGTGGTGATCAAACCTTTGAGCTACACGAAGACTTCTCTGCTGTTTGTAGTGGAGTCTGTAATTCAAATATGCTGCAGGATTTTAAGCTCATCTGCTTGTAAAATACTTCAGTAGCCATGTGGAGCTTTGCAGGATGTGTAGGTGGGGAAATGTTTATTTTTGTTCTTATCTAAGCTGGACTGATACAATTTAAAAGGATCGGAGCAGAAGCCTAGAGGTTTGTTACTGTACCCAGGAAAGGAAGAGCTGGGGGGGAGTTAGTTTGTTTCTGATGTTCATGGCGCTTTTCCAGCCCAGTGACCGTCCTGGTGGCAGATGAACCAGGTCCCTAGTGCACCCTCCCACTCAGAAAATCCAGCCAAAATCTGCCTGCTTGCTCTGAATTCTCTCAACTCTCACCCAGGGCTTCTGTGTGAGTGGCCCTGCACCCCCTGCGGCTTCCAGTGCCTGTGCTGCTGTCCCAGGCGCCTGTCATTGCTGGGGGTGCCCACTCACTGTGGTGCCCAGGAGCTTGGGCAAGGTGAGCCGTGCTGCTCAGAGCTGTCAGCACTGCACCTTTCCCTGCATGCTGAGTCAGAGGTGTTGCCACCTGCACGCCACGGCCCAGCGCTCTCTGCTCTTACTGTAGAATTGTCAAGACGTGTCCTGTGGCTTTATGGCTTCCTTGGGCTGTGTCAGCACAGAGGACCTGCCATAGCTGCCAGGCCTTCGCATGGTGCTTCTTATCTGTCTAAATGAGGTTAGATCTTGTCAGCTCACTGATCTGTTAAGTTAAGCAGGTCACACGCAGGCACCCTGGTAAGTTTCCTGTAGCCAGCAGGGTTGCCCTGTCTTCATCCTGTGTGCAGTCAGCAGAAGCTGGTGCTGAGCCCTGCAGGAGGCTGACTCCTCTCTGAGCAGCTTTCCCTACCCTGAGAGGCTGAGGAATTACCACTGTTCTCTTGGAAGGGGGGAGCTCCCAGGCTGGGCTGGATGAGGGGGTGCAGAAGGGTCCTGAAAAGTGTTAGGGCACAGTCATGGGAAAGAGAAGAATTGCTGAGCTGACCCAAGGCTGTTTCTGGTGGACAGTGGGGCCAACAGGAGCTGGCTCAATGGCTCTGAGCTCGGTGAAGCAAGTCTGGTGAGCCTGTCCATCACTCGCTCTTCCCTTCCAACTCACTCATGCCCTCCTTCACCCTCCAGCAGTGACCAGGTCACTCTCACTTGCCTCCTGCATTTGCTTCCTGATGGAGCCAGGTCCCTGCTCTCTGCAGGAGGTGAGTGCTGTGGCTGCAGCTTCCCCAGGAGGGTGCGTTGGGGTAGGGGAAGCTTGGATATGAAGCGAGGAGGCTGAGTGAGGGTGTTTGGAAAGAGGAAGAGGGAGAGGTCCACCAGTGCGTTCTGGGGACAGAGAAAGGGTACAGTCTCCTCCTGGCCTTACCAGTGGTGCTATAAATAGATGGAAAAGGTAATTAAACTGTCATCAAAGGAAAAGCTTTGCTCCCACTGCACCATGAAAGGGTGAGCAGGCTGGGGAAGAGCCCTCCTTCCAAGTCAGTGCTGCAGGGTGTCTTGTCTTTGCTTCTTTTTAAATCAGCACTCAAAAGGGGGAAGGAAGCACAGGGAAGCTGTGCTGTGGCAGAGGTCAAGGGAGAGACTGCTGGGTTCTCATTTCTTCTTCCCCTGTGCCAGATGCTGACGCAGGAAGGCTTCTGGCAGCCCCCTGGCACAGGGCCTATCTCCTGGCTGCCAGGATTTGTGGGTCCCAGCTGCTCTCCCAGGTTTGCCCCCCTCCCTGGTGCTAGCTGCCTGGTGCCCTTCTTGCTCACTGAACTCCTGTGTGAACCTGCCTGGTTCCCTCCCCTTGGGGGATTTCCAGGCTGTGGTTCAGCTCAGTGCTCACATTTTAAGGCATTTCCAGAGCCAGGCATCTGACCCCTGGCTGCTGTGTAGGCTGGGGAAGGGAGCTGCTGTGTAACGGAAGCACATGTGTGTGGCATGTGGGGGTGCAGCGATGCCACCTGTCTGGGGCAGGCCACTGAACAAGGAAGCAGGTTCAGCATCAAAATGCTGTTCTCTCCCAGCTCTGGGGCTGCAGATCTAGGCTGTTTCTCTCCCTGCCAACTGGAAGGGGTGTCCTAGGCTGGCAGCAGCTCTGCGCTGTGTCTCAGAGGCAGTCTGGGGCACAGTCTTGCTGTAAGACAGCCATGGAGGAACAGAGTAACTGGTGCATCAGAGGGGAAAGGTGCAACAGAACAAGAGGTCTGGGTCCTGCCAGAGGTAAGGAAAGTGGGGGCTGGTGATGTGCTGGGGCTGGTGGAGCACTGCCTGGGCAGGAACCCATCTGTGCTCCCCTTGTTTTGGTTCCCATCTCACCAGCCCTCCTGGGTGCCTTGGGGTTTGGGCCCTGAATGTCCCAAGGCCAGGGTTTGCCTGGGGAAGTTTCCCTTGAGGAGAGGCACCAGGGAGCAGCAGTTGCTGTTGCAGTTTCTCCTGAGCAGCTGTCCCAGCAAAGCTAAACCCCTTGCTGCAGCAGCTCAGGGAGCAGCCAGCTTGGTCCTCCTGCAAAGCCACTGGCAAGAAGCAGCCTGGAGCTTCTCCCTGAGCTTCCCTGTGCCCCGGCAGCCTCCCCCATGCCCTCCAAGGCGCACATTGCACAAATGGTTTGGAGTAAATACAGCATCTGGTTGAGCAATAGGTCAGGAGGATTTGCATGGCGCGTTGGCCCCGAGGAAAGGTTTCCGCAGCTCTTGCCTTACTCAGAGGTGGGTGGTGAGTGGGGGTTGCCCACCCAAGGAGGGGCTGGTCTGGTGGGGGGAAGAGCTAGTCAACAGAGCTCAAGGGGCTTGAATTCACCCTTCACCTCCTAAACCATGGCCGTGGCAGAGTCGCTGAGCCACTGGGGCTGGCAAGGGATTTCCAGCCCAGCCCTGTGGATCACCTGCGGAGAGCTGAGCTGTGGCAGGGCTGGGATGTCCTCACTTTGCCGCAGAGCTGCCGCCTGACATCCCTGGTGCTCCTGAGGGCTCTGTGCAGATGCTGCTGTGATTCCTGTGGGGGTCGGGGGGTGACACAGCAGGAGGGGCTCGTTTGCAGGATCTGATTTAGTTTGGTATTTCTAAGCAGCGTGGGGCTGTCCCACCTCAAGCACCGTGCAGGAGGAGCCAGGTCAGTGCAGGATGAGTCAGACAACTGTTATTCACATTGCATCAGTTCCCTGGTGTGGGTGCTGCATGGGCATGTTGGGAGGAACAATCCCAGCTCGCTGTAGGCGCCTGTCCCCAGTCCCTGCTCCCCAGGGGGGGCACCCCTGCAGTCAAGGCTGGGGAGATGGTTTCCATCGGCTTTCCAGGGCCCTGGGCACAGCAGCAGGCCCAGGGCCGTGGGAGCTGTTGCACAGCATCCCAAGCACATCAGGCAGGTCTGCCTGGTACTGACAACAAACCCAGAAGGAAAGTCTTCCCATAAAAGCCTTTGTGCTGGAGGCCAGTTCGCAGGGCTGCAGGATTACTGGTGGCTTCTCAGAACAAGATCACTGGGGCGATCCCTGCACTCACCCCAGGTGAAAGCCTGCATCATAAAATAGCACAGACAAAACCTCCCTGGGGGAAAATCCCATGCTTATAGGAACTTCCTAGCCAGGGTATA